>JAPKLW010002129.1:3247-28329 GCA_026898455.1 Plectranthus barbatus
GACAACCGTGTGTCAAACTTACATATTCGCATTTTCGTACTTCACAAATATGATTTAGTTATCAATTATATTTTGTTTATAAAGTTCAACACTAAAGTTAGACTATGACTTTTCTCAAAAAAGACTATGACGTTACATGACGTTACATATCTACAAATGTTATATAACTACTAAGATAAATTCACTGTTATCCCTATTAAATCAAATCTGAATAGTTTCAATTTGTGCAAATTTATAATTTGAGGAACGTAATATGACATCACTGTAAAAAGAAACACTCAATTATATCACTTGAGATGTTAGTAGAAATATTGCATGCAAAGTAGTTAATATTTGCTGGAAAAGAAAAAAAAAAAAAAAAAACTGGCTAAAACGTGACGCCGCCATTGGCATTCATGCCGGCAACATATATGTTAATCACGTTGCCAAGGTTGCATGGCCGGAATTCCCATATCACTACCCGGGAATCCAAACCCGCCGAGCAAATGGTTAACTGGATCCCATGCGATTGATTTCACTGTGTTCCAATGCGGCATGGTGAGTTCATTTTATTTTGTTTGCGGGGTCGAATTGGATTAGTGATCTGATCCACGAAACTCAAATTTGTTTGCGGAACTTCTGGTCGCTTCCATTGCTCCTATTCAATCTACCTAGCTTCCTATGTGGATGTATTCATTTTGTTTTTCTTCTTCTTTCAGGATTTCCTATTTCCTTTGGTGTGTGTGATCATCTACATCTATATATATATAATTCTCTCTTCTTAAACAACCTATATCCTCCACACTTAATCAGCATTTGATAGATTATATATATATATATATATAGAGAGAGAGAGAGAGAGAGATAATATAATCCATTCAAGTATGTGGTAAAATAAGCCAGTTACGTTATAATCAATCTGCATGCTTCTTAATTCGTTTTAAAGTTCATCTGATTATGGGGTGGAGCGATTGTTAGTTATGCTTATGCATGCCCACAATCAAGATTGAAAAGACATGATTCGACGTAGATTGCTTCAAAGCTTAAATCGATATCATGTAATCTAATCGGATGATACGTCAAAATTTTAAAATTGATTGTCTATGATACAATATATTTTTTATTGACATAAAAAAATAATAATATTAAAATAGAGTATTTTTCATAATTGAGTAATACAATAATATATAAATGATAATTTCCCTATCATTTATATAAAGTAATTTTGGTTTGCGTCAAATAGTATTTGACACAAGTGATATTCTTAAATAATAAATATTATGTTATGCATCATTCAATTAACTTAACATAGAAAAGAAGGTCTGCTCTAAGTGCATACACATTTGTCAATTGTCCATAACCTGAGACCTTCCCTTTATAACGTACGTATTTTACAACTACATTCATTATTTTATGACCATAAATTTAAATAAGATTCATAACAAAATTATTTAATTCTTGAGTATTTAAAACTGAAAACTTATCCATTGCTTTACAACTGCACTAAATTTTAGCGAATAACCATGCACATATTCACTACTTCATAACTACATCCATTAACCATGATATTTTAAAAAATAAAGGCAAAAACTTGCGTTAGGCAGGCCTAAACGGTTTAGGCGGATTTTATCCTACCCAAATGGGTTCACCCATCCCAAATAGGGTATATTATATGGGTTTGGGCTTGGGTTAATGGATAAAACCCGCTTAAAGCTTGGGTTAATGGATAAAACCCGCCTAAATCATTTAGGCCTGCCTAACCCAAGACCTTCCCAAAAACAAAAGTGTTGATATTTTAATATTTTCAAATAAATTTAACATTAAAAGTTATCCGTTCAATAATTTTCACTAAATGAATAAATCATTTAAATATTATTTAAAAAAAAAAACTGAAACCACCAAACAACATAAAAGAAAATTAATGACGAGAGGCACTAACTGGTGTCACTCACAAACTTCACACATGCAATTCGACTTTCAACATAGCTTAATATATATATACTTGAGTATTCAAGTTCATTATTTGAAATATTCATAGATTCGAGCTTTCATGGAAACATGTAGGATGTGTGTTTAATTAATATAAAAAAAAAACTGGAGTATTCAAGGAAGTTTTTTTATGCTTATAATAATGTAAGTTTCATTTTAATTAATAAGCACTTTTCTGTACACTGATGGGTCGGGTCCAAGTGTCCCACACAATCAAAACCAACTCAGATTGATGGTCAGACCCATGAGAATTCGGCCCAGCCAGCTGAGCCCAACAAGTCCAGAAGCTCTATACCTATCCACCCCTAACGCCATCGACTACCAGCCCGTCACCGACTCAACCTCACTCTCGTCTAGACTCCAGCCGTTACCGTCGCTGCCTCGCCGGAATCGCCGCAGCCCGTGCCCCACCCTCGTCGCTGCCCGCCGCAGTCCGCCACCGCCCCCCTCGGTGCAGCTACGCCTCTTAGCCCGTCGCTGCCCACCCTCGCCGGCTCGTCGTCGCTGCTGCTTGTTCCTGCAATTGAGGTATGAATCAAATAGAGTAAAGGGATTGTTGAATCAGCTGCTTTTGCAATACCGAAATGAATGATTCGGTAACATGAGAGACGGTAAAGGGATTGTTGAATAAGCTGCTTTTGAAATATAAAATTGTGCCATAAAGCCAACCATGTGTTTTCTAATTTAGTAATGTAATTTGGAAAGTGCAGAATGCATCATGTAGATAATTAGGCTTAATTCTCTAAGATAATATGCAAATATGAGTTCAATTCATTTTGTAGTTTAGAGTTGGGACCGAAGAAGATTTGTGTGGCTGTTTGACAGTGTGCCATATTTTGTAGCTTGTTTTATTTTATGTATGAACTTCGAAGTGGAATAACTGTAGTAAACTGCTGAACTGTTGTGGTTATCATTGAGATTTGGACTTTTGACTTTTGTTATTTTATATTTTGTGGTTTAGAACTTTAGTTTATTGCAATGTTGTAGTTGAGATTGTTAAAATGAACTGTAGTTTTTGTTTTGAAAATAATATAGTTCATTGTTGAAATTTAAAACTGCCAAACACCGATTTGGTTTGGAAAAATTATTTGGCCGATTTGGTTTAGGAAAATCTCAAACCGTACCTATTGGTTTGACCGAGATTTTCCTTCGAAATTGGCCAAGCCGGACCGCAAACACCCCTAGTTGGCGGTTTGGGCGGAACTGTTTGCACACCCTTACTGTCAAACCCTATAGTTCGTGTTTCCGATTTCCCATTTTTTTTTTCATTTTATTTTGATTAGATTTCTTGTTCAGAAAATGATCTAATTCACCTCTAAAGAGAAATACGGAGCAGTTCACAAAAATCAGAGAAAAAGATACTATATCGGAAGATTCTTGCTAGCTATGCACAGAAGTGGCTTTGGAATGAAGAACAAATTGTCAAGTATTTTGAGATCATGCAACGGACTGAAGCCCAAGCCCTCCACTGCTGTGGGTGATTCGAGATGCGCTCTATTTTCATCATTGGCAACAGAAAGATCATTGCTGAGTCATTTATCCAAAAGGGTATGTGAAAACTTTGTTTTTACCTGAGTTTTGTTAGAAATTTGCGTTTAGTGCCAGTTATGTCTGTGCGTTCTGCTAATAATGCTACTCACAGTCTTTGATTAGGATTTTGTGATTTTTGGCTTTGTATTGAATCGAAGGATTTAGGTTACTATGTAATAAATTGACTATTTTGTATAATGAGTTTGTTGCGTTGTTGAATTGGTATTTTGTAATGTTTTTTTCTTTCTTTTGAATGGCTCAATTTCAATTAAAACTCTCTTCCACTGCTAGGTCAGCTAACAAATCCTTTTCTTGAGTTTCTGAGATAGGAGGTCAAATTTGATACATTAATGCATAATAACTCATCTCAAAGAGGATTGAGGTTTAAAATCTTCTTTATTGACTTAATAAACTAGATGTTACCAGTAAATTGCAGATGGGTTTTCTGGCAAACTATGAAAGGATACAATTATAGTTCATGAGGATGAAAACTATAGTGAAATTTGCTGGATATTGTTGTCCTGCATGGTCAAACGTGTCTGTATTAAGTTTTATGCATGTAATATCAGGACTTCTTTATCTCGAAATCTTTAGAAATGATTCTATATTTCAGTTTAGTATTGATGATATTTGCCTTTTGATTTTGCAGGTTGCTCGTCCTGATTGTGGTCAGTACTCAGTATATTTCTTTGTATTACTGAAAATCTAAGTTCCTTTCCTAATCCATTATATGAAATGTGCTGCACATGTAGGAGTTGAGGACAATATTTTGATTAAATTTCAATATCTTTTTTCCTTTGGCAATATTTCTGATGCAGTCACCATACTTGAGGAACTTCCCTTTTCTTTTTCTTCTTTTTATCTGTGAGTGTGTGAGGGCTTGAAAAAACATTGGTCATGTAAACATGCAGCTTATTCGCACCATTATGTTCATATTCACTGGTGTTTGCAGGAAACTCTAGGCTACTTAGAGGTGAGTGGGCCAGGGAACATTCTATGGTTCATCTATCGCAATTTCAACTTTCTTCTAGTTCCAGATGGAATATAAGTCGTTCTTGCTTTGCTAGATCCTTTGCATCCCAGACGGGGTCAAAGAAATCAGAGGTCTGTCCTTTGGTTGAAATGTATAATTATACACAGTATTTATGTTGTTTCCAGATTAAGGCTATAATTGGACTTGTTTGTGACTCTAATTACCACTAATTCTAGATATGCAGGGTGGAAAATTTTCTAACTGGTTCAGTGGTTTGTATGACCTGCACAAATATAAATATTTAGGGATGTTAATATGATTTTATAGCTATTCTAATTTTTTAATGAGCTTTTGAACATGCCTTTGTGCGAGTTGTATGTGGCATCGTATTAATATAGGTGAAGATTGTGCCATCTCAAAATATGGTATAATTTTGTTGGTGTTTGCATCTATTTGTACCTGTTTTGATGTGTTATACTCAACCGAGCAACAGTTTGTGTTGGCAAAATGTGCGTTTTGAAAAGTTCAATTTGTTTTTTTCATTGCAATGTGTGAAGACTATCTATTGTTGGCAGATAAATAAGTTTCTTCAAATAGTCCTAATGATGATCGTGATGTTTAATCATACATTCTGGCAACTTAGACATCATTCACCTTTTGGACTCTACCTCTTACTTATTATTACTGAATAGAGACATTCTCCAGTATAACAAATGTATCCAACCATTTGGATCCTCTACTATTCGTGAAGAAAGTTTTTTCATGGTAATATCTATAAGCCAGATTTGGCTCTTAAATGTTCTACCATCAGCTTTTAAATTTAATTGCATGCATGTGTGAGTTATGATCTTGTAACTTGCTTGAGTAGTTTATTTTTGGAGATTTGTTCAGCTTAGTAATGTATCTTCTTATCATACCCTGCCTTTCTTTGACAGCCTCGAAAAGAGGTATCCACTGTTGAGGACCCTTTTGATTCTCCGACTTACAATATCCCTGAAAAGCCAGTGACGTTCACGGAGGGAGCTTCTTATAGTCTTGTAATTCTTGCTGGCCTTGGCATTGCTGGTGCTGCAGCATATGCAATTTGCAAGGAACTTATATTTGAACCTAAAGAGTGAGTTCTTATTTATTGCTGCCTGAAAACGTGTTTTAAGAGCCCCCTCCTCCCCCCGCGTTTCTGTAGAATTCATTCCAACTGAAGATGTTGTCTTTCCAGGTACAAAGTATTCAACAAGACCCTCGAAAGGGTTCAGAATGATGGTCAAGTACGTAAGCTCAGTTTTCTCTGTCTTGAATTCATACTTTCTATGATGTTGAGTTGGAATGGGTAACTGCAAGATATGTGCTTCTAAATGCATTGTAGGCTTATTCACATAGCATCAAATTACATTTTCTGTTGTCTGCTGCTCATTAGACTGAAAGAAGGGATCAGTTGGTAAATTAATGATAACTACATGAAGTAGAGAGAATGAAAATGGATACCTATTTTTGGAGCACAGTATTATGATGAAGCATGAATAACAAAATTGTAGATCTGCAACTGTATTTCAAGTATTTTAGTATCACAAGTCAAATCTTTCATTTGGGTTCGGATTGACATTCATCGAAATTTAATTCATTTACATGAAATTAGCATACCAGATTCATCTTATGCTCCGAGTTGAAACAAACTTTCTAACACCTTCATTAATTTGCATAGTTGTAAACACTCACAGCTTCTGAGATTTATTACTACTAACAGGTTAAGGTAAGAATAGGATCCCCCATCACAGGCTACGGATCAGAGAGCAGGAACCGTGCTGCTCGTCAACGAGTTCCCCACAAGACATGGACTGATGATGATGGAAATGAGCATATATTGGTAATTAATTGCTTTCTATGTCAAAGATAGCTGTTTTTTCCAATATCGAACTAGTTAAAATACGAGATAATATGAGACAAAACTCTCTCACGGATCTAAAATTTGTTTTTAGGTGAATTTCCACATTCGTGGACCACACGGAGCTGGCAGAGTTTACTCGGAGATGTTTAAAGACAAGGTGGACAAGGAGTGGAAATACACATATTTGATTGTTGAAGTCACATCACCTTCCCCAGCTCAACTCATGCTCGAGTCCTACATTCCAGCCTAGGACCATACTTAGTGCCCGATTGATCGCTTTGTTCAGTGTGTAGATGTGTGGCCTCAACTTAGATACCCATCAGTTTTCAGTTTGTGTTGAATTGTTTCAACATGAAGAATTAGTGCAGTTGGGCTGTGCTCGAATTGCAGTTGGCAGCGGAAGCCATGTCAATAAGAAATTTTTGTGGAGTGTTATTTTCCATTTGTCCTTTCGTTTATGATCTCCCATTTTGAATGCCCCATTTTAAAATATGGTGAGATATTATTCATTTGTACGGGAAGAAGGTTTAGAATTCTTGCCCAAATTTTTGAATTGGTTTCACACAAGTTTGTGTTATGGAATAATTTCTGATTGAATATTGAGTCTTCAAGATGGAAAGAATTTTAATGCTAAAATTAGGATGTCAATCAAGTTTGTAGGGATGTCAATAGCCCGGGACCGACGGGTTGGCCTGAATAACTCGAGCTAAACACTGGGTTAGGATTGAAAATTTTTTAACCGATAAGAAATCGAGCTAAATGGTCTGGACTAAACGGGTTGCGGGTTAAACGGACTGGACCCGCCGGGCTACGGGTTGGCTCGACGGGCCACTTCATTTTTTAAAAAAATATTTAATATAATTAAATTATTAAATTTTGAAAAAGTAAATATAAACTATTTTATACTATACTTATTTTATATTTAGATGGAAGTATTTTATAAATTTTTAGTTACACAAATGATATACCTATATTTTTACTACTTAGAAATATTATTTTAAATAAATAATTTAAAAGAATATTTAAGAAATAATTAATTTTTAAAACATTAATTATTATTTTAAATATATTAAATTCTTAGAATTGTTTAGATTCACAAACTTATAAAATTATTTAGTAAAACTCTATCTTGTTAAATAAATACTTATTATAGTTTACATTATGTCATAGCAAATTATTTAATATAATTGTGAGACCTCATCAAATTTTTATGATATAAATAAATTATTATTATTATTATTTTTATTGTTGTATATTGCAATATTCTTTTGTAATTAATATATTTAATTAATTTATTTAATATAATATTATTGGAGTTATACAATTAAATAATATGATTATTTAATTTATCTAATGTCTTAATTAGGGGTGTGCATGGTTCGGCCGAAACTGGTCGAACCGGCCAAACCAAATTAATTTGGTCGGTTTGGCTGGTTTGAGAAAAATGATTGGCCGGGTTGGTTTTAAAAATTTCAAACCGGATGATTTGGTTTGGCCGATGGTTTGAAGGATTAAACCGGCCGTTTCGGCCGGACCGGCCGTTTAAATAATATAATTTTAAATATAATAATGATAATAAAATATTATTTGATAGAAAGCTAAAATATCAATTATATTGATATATATGTCTGATGCTTATATTCTTTCAAATTACAACCCCATAAATCAACTTATATTTCATTGTTACTTGCAACCATAATATTATTTATTTATTACTTATGTCCTATTTATAATTAATGACAAGTGATATATATTTATATTAGTTTTATTTTGTGTATCACTCTTTTATTAATATTTAATAATCAAATTGATATACAAATTTCATTATTTGCAATATTATTAGTTGAATAATCTTCAAACCGTTTAAACCGGCCAAACCAAACCGTTTTAATATGGTTTGGCCGGTCTGGTTTGAAATAATTATTTGACTGGTTTGGTTTGTGAAAATTTCAAACCGTACCTATTGGTTTGGTCCGTACTTTGCCTCTTAAACCAGCCAAACCGGACCGTGCACACCCCTAGTCTTAATATACAATATTTTATTTTATTATTCAATTATAAAATAATTACTTATATATATAATTAATTATATTAATAAAATAATAAATATTTAAGTTTAATAAACAATAAAAATAAAAATCGTAATTTAGTCAGTCCGATGGGCCAGCCTGAACACCTACGGGTTAGGGTTAGGGTTGAGAATTTCCAACCCGATAAAAGTTACGGCCTGTTTAGTCCGGACCAATTAACCCGCAGCCCGATAGGGCTGGCCCGAAACCCAACGGTTTGGCTCGTTTGACATCCCTAATTCGAAGTAAGTAAAAAAATTGCAAAACTAGTTGATATTTGCTATGGAAAATACAAAAGAAAAGAAAAAATATTTGGTATGGAAAACAAAAAAGAAAAGAAAAAAAAAATTGCAAAACTAGTTGATATTTGGTATGATAAACAAAAATGAATAGAAAAAAAAAAGCCTAAAATCCGCCAGCTTTGATCACTTCCATTATCTGGAACTCGTGGCCAAATCCAATCACGGTCCATGTTGGCCCAAGTGTCGACCACTTGAGCCGTCGAATGGGCATGCTGAAAGTATAACGGTGAAATACGTTGCAGCGGTGGGACCAGAATTCCCACATCATAACCCGTCAGTCCTTAGTCAATGAACAAATGCGGCCGTCGGTAATCGGATCCCACACGATCGATGTCACCTTATCGTCGTGCTTGTTGAAATATAAATTTGATTTGAACTTTATTAGAAATTAAATAAGTTATGGAGCTTAAGCCCAAAGTTGTAGACCCATTAAATAGTCTATTCTAGAAGTTACTTATAGATTCTATTAGATGTATCTAGAACAATATAATTATATAGATGTCTCTAGAAGATTATTTATATACATTTTATTAGAGTTGACTTGGCATAATCGTAACATGTGTAAACTACTATAAATAGGGATTGTATGCTGAGTTTGTAATCAATTAAAATCAAAAACATTTTCCAAATACAAAGTAGCTCCCATCTCCTTTCCCAAACTTCTTCTATTCCTTATCTGCCGCCTTTTTGTGGAGTGTTATTTCCCATTTGTCCTTTCGTATAAGTCGACGATCTTCCATTTTGAATGCCCCATTTTACAATATGGGGAGACATTATTCATTTGTACAGGAACAAGGTTTAGAATTCATGGCCACAATTTTAAATTGATTTCACATAAGTTTGTGTTATGAAATATATCATGATTGAATACTGATAGTCTTCAAGATGAAAAGAATTTCAATGCTAAAATTAGGATGACAATCAAATTTATATGAGACAAATTTTAAGAAACTGCAAAACTAGTTAGGGAAAAAAGCCTAAAATGCTAGGCTGCTGACCTTGACCACTTCCATTATTTGCAGCTCGTTGTCAAATCCAATCACAGCCCGTGTCGGCTTGAGTGCCGACCACTTTAGCCATCGAATATGCCTGCCGAAAGTATAACGATGAAATATGTTGCGATAGTGGGACCGGAACTCCAAAATTATGACTCTCCAATCTTTACCCAACGAACAAATACGGCCCCATAAGATCGATGTCACCTTATCATCGTACTTTTTAAAATATAAATTTGATTTGGGTTTTATTAGGAATTAAATAATTTATGAAGTTAAGCCCAAAGTTGTAGATTCATTAAGTAGTCCATTCTAGAAGTTACTTATAGATTCTATTAGATGTATCTAGAACAATATATTTTTATAGAGGTCTCTAGAAGTGTAACAACCCTCATAAATTTTAAATGTATTTTTCGAAATTTCAAAATTTATATTTTATTATCAAATTTAATTCGAGGTTTCACGATCGATTTAATTTGAGAAATTATTATTTTGGCATTATTCATTGCCACCTTTATTTTTTTGAGAGAAATTATTTATTAATTGTTAGATCTTAATTTATTTAATAATGATAAATTATTTTTTGAACCGACATTTTCGTATCGGGATAATATCGATCGATAAGTTTTGTGGATCAATAAAATATCACGGTCTCCCGTGTAATCACGTGAAGAGATGTGGAGTTGACGTTAGTTAATTTTAAAAGTGATCGATGTGACATGCGAATAAGATCTACTTTAATTTTTTGACTTTCGGTAATAGCAAAATTACCCTCACCTCCCTTCTATAAATTGAAGCGTCACTCTCACTCCATCACTTTCACTCTCCCAAAATCTCTCACCCACTTTTTTTTTTTTTTTTTCCGGCGACGAACTCCGGCGAAGATCCGGTGGATTGATTTTAGAGGTAAAATATACATTTTGGACTCCTCTTACCCCATTATTTCCATTTCCAACACTCTTTTCTTCATTCTCCATGTTTTAGAAGTTGAAATCAAACTAGGAAGGTGTTGATCTAGCTTTTGAAGCTCTACGAACGTCAAGGAGGTATAGATCAAACCCCTCACTAGTTATATCTTTAGTTTGAACATGTTTACTATTTGTGCCCTAGTTAGAAATGTTGTGATCTAGGCTTATTCTTGAGTTTATAAGTACGTATCATGTTTATCATGTTATATATTGAGCCTAAAAACCGCATATTAGCCTAGGAATCGAGTTGTGATCATTTTGGATTATTTTTTATATTTTGGCTCCATGACCAAATCCAATGTTTTGAAAGCTGCAGCGACTTGAATTTAGATTGTGATCGTACTTGTCCTTTTTAGATGGTGGGAGGATTTTGATTTTTCCAAGAGATGGATTGCAGAGGGCGATGGAATAATCTCGGTAGAGGCAAATCAAACCGTGAACTGGCTCACATAAGCTTAGTAATCTATCATCCACGTTGTCTATGAAGATATCGTGATATGGGCAGTCGTAGTAGCATGACTTCTGGGAATCTACAAGCCTCATTAACAGTTTCCATGAGCCACAGAAACTGCCGCCGGAACGAATCAATCCTAGAAAAGCTAAAGACGTGATTTCTTCTGCTATTGTTGTGTACTTCTCTGAAAGATGATGCATCGATGGTATGGCGCCATGATTTGCTAACTGATCTGAATTTCAACAAAGATTTTTGCCTGAATAAATTTTGTAGAGCCAAATCAAACCATGAACTAGCCCAAAGAAAACTTCTCAGAATCTATGAGCCTCAATGACAGTTTCCACGCGAAGCCAGATAGAATCAATCTTAAAAAAAGCTTTATCATCGTCATTTATTCTGGTATTATTATATAGTTGATTTTTGACGTGCTATTCTCTGAACCCATGATTAGCTAGCTAATCTGAATTTCAACAAAATTTTTTGTGGAAAATGAGATAGGATTGTAATTCCAATATCACCATTTAAAGGATCAAACATGACTACCAATTACGATTTTATGATTCCAAACAAAAAGATATATATACAGGAGCGTTATAGTATCAACCACCTCCCAGATAAGACATGAGACCAAATCTGGATCATTGATTAATTAAATAGACGGATCAGATTTTAAAAAAAATTAAAAATTCGCTGCATATATAGACACAAAAAGTTGCATATAAGGGTATTTCAGTCTTTAAGCCATAAATTAAATCTTCCCATGATTTTTATTTCGAAAATCAAGGAAGGCAGTTGCTGCATTTAAAATTTAGAATTTACTCGAATTTGTTGCATTATTAAGAGAAAAAAGTTGCATATTTAAGAGGAATAAGTTGCACTACGTGGGTTTTTTTTTAAAAAAAATTCAGAATATATATGCACGAATTTCACTCCTAATTTTTTGGGATTTGAGTTTTAAAATGCTAAATTTCAAAATTAAATTATATTTGCTTCCTAATTTAATGGGATTGGTTGTGTCTTTTTTTTAGCTTGAATTTAGGAGCAGTTATGCATTAAATAACCATATTTTACCCACATTTTTTTAGCTTGAATTTAGGTGGTAAATTTACAAATAAGCATATTTTTTACTTCCTAAATTTATGGGATTGGATCACTACATTTTCGAATTTCAAATTAATTTTTATGTTCTTTGGGATTTCAAATATTAAGCTATTTTAAAAGACCATAAATAAAATTGAACTTGTTTATCAATAAAAATTTGCATTTTTTATACAATTTAGTTGCAATAAATGATATAATTATTTGCAGTAATTATCACGCCACAATTACAAGCAGTACTCATAAAATATTACAATAAATATGCTCTATTTATGCATGTTTACAGGCGGAATAACTGCATATTTTTTAATGAAATTATACACTAAATCCACGTGAATAAAAAAAGCTTGCAAAAAAATCACTGCGTCGCGGCCGCAAAACCATAGCGTTGCCGCTGTTCATGCTAGAAAAAAAAAACAAATATGTTCTATTTATGCATGTTTACAGGCGGAATAACTGCATATTTTTTAATAAAATTATATACCAAAACCACATGAAAAAAAACACATTCTAATTTGCTCCAAAAGCACATCAACCATAATAAATCCATCCATTTGCTCCAAGCTTGGAGCACCATCATTCACTTTAAAAACTGAAATGATTTCGATTCAAAACACAAATCACAATGTTTTTACACCAAGGAAATAGAGAGGGGGTGAATTAACCCTAATTCTGAAACAACGTCAAAGAAAATAGCAATTCAAGAACTCGTAAACTTCGTCACCTCCTTGGTCCCCTCAGACATGGCGTGCTTCGCCAATTCACCAGGCAACACCAATCTGACCGCGGTCTGAATCTCCCCGAGAAGTGATGGTTGGCTTCTTGTTGTAGCGAGTCAAACATGTCCATGGCTAGAAGTGAATAAACGACAGCAAATAAGTTCAATAAAGAAAAAAATGAGAAACTATAATTCTAATTCGATATAAGGTCGAAATAAAACTAAAAGAAAGAAAAAAAATGAAATCAAATCTTCGAGAAAAAAAAAATCCAAGCAAAAGCGGTTACAACCCTTTTTCGAAAATTAAGGAAGTAGTTAGATTATCATATTTCATATACCAAAACTACCCTACTAAATTAATAAAATAATTAAAATAATGACAAGAAAATAAATTCTAGATTAAATCTTAACCACACAAAACAAAAAATGAACGATGGATATGAAGTTCTCATGTCTTATCTGGGAGGTGGTTCACATATGATTACTCCTCTATATATATATATATATATATATATAGAGATTCACTCAAGTGCTAAAATTAAAGTTTGTGCTAAATAGGAATGAATCTCAGTCCTTGGATTGATAGCATCAATGGTTGAGATTAAAGCATAAAGATTAAAAAATTAAGCATAATTTCCGTTCGTGCTTAATTGCTTTATAAATCGTGCTTAATTCGATTAAGTATGATTTATAAAGCAAAAAAGCATAAAATCTGGGAAAATGTTTTAATCTCAACCATTGAATTTTTTAGATGAAGGGTGTAGATTCATTCCTATTTAGCACAAACTAATTTTTAGTATTTGAGTCACTCCCTATATATATATATATATATATATATAGATTTTTCATTGTCATACGATAAATAAAATAAATGTTTATACATATCACATTATATTTAAATATTTGATTATTTCTGACGACAGATATGAACACTATATTTGTATATATATTTCATTTACAAAAGTTTGAAGGCATGCCAGAAAAATTAATTGGAACTTTATAGGATCACATTTCGATGACTTTTAATTATATTATTCTAATAATATATCAAACTATGATTTTTTTTCCTTTTTTTTTTTGTTCTTATCTTTTAATATCTTTAATTTGCGATTAGATTGAAATAAGAGAGTCGTATCTCTTAACATTTAAAATAATTTTAATAAAGTAAAATTTATTTTATCTACATAATTAGCTACAACCAACTATGTTATCATTGACAGGGAAAATTAGAATGGTTTAGATATAAAACTGATTCTTGATATATACTTATAATCTTGAGTGTCATTCTTTTTATAATTTTGAGTCTTAAGCTATTAATAAAATACAATTAATTACATAATATATATTGATAAACATTTGGTGTTAAATCATGTTGGCCAAATCTGTGGGGAAAATTAATTATTTAGAACTCCCACTTAGACAAAGCTTTATAAGTTAAGCACTACATAAAATTTATCATTTTGTGACAGCAAAATCCGTCGCAAAATAGCATTTTGTAACGGATTTACGACGTCGCAAAACATTCGTCTCAAAGTAATTTATGATCAAAAATTGTAACGGAATTTTCTGTCACAAATTTTTTTTGTCGCAACCTTTATTTTTTTGTCGTAAATCTGTCCAAATTTGCAATATTTTTTGGTTAGTGGATGGATCCGTTTATTCCAAAGTTGAAAAAGAATTTGATTTCTCTTAGCTTATAAGAGTCAAAGGGGTACTCTTTTAAATCTGAAAATAGAGAGTTGCTCTATTTTACGTGGAAATTATGAGTGCACGTATGTGCTAAAAACATCGGAACATGAAAAAGTGTGAAAAGTAAATATGTAAATTTGTGCACAATAGTTGATGAAGAAACACTAATTCAAAATTGAAAAAAATACATAAAACTCTACTCTAGAAACAAAACTCCTAAGAAGTAGAAAATAAAACAGAAGAAAATAACATAATACCCTTTTCTTCTTATAATTATGGTGAAACAAAACTTCCCATATACTCAATCTTGCTCTTCTCATACTGATCCTTGTCGAGATTTGGCACCAAATCAATACACTTAATCTCTTTTTTACTGAAAAATTCGTACAAAACTAACTTACCATGAGAAGAAATCTTGAAAACCAATCCATAATTAATCCAAGACCTGACTTGATCAAACTGTCTAAGACACACCAGCTTCACCCAATCCCTTTTATCCCATATATCCACATCCAAGGGTGGCTGAATGACAAAAGTAAACAAGAGAATACTCCCATATATCGGATTCATGATGAAAAGGTTTCTGTGCAGCGGAGGGTGGTCGGCCAACTCCCTCCATTTATTTTCCCTCCGCGAGTATACTTCCACCACGGCGCGCCCTTCTGAGCCATTAAGCCAAATCTGCACAACTTTGTAGTCCTTTTTATCATTGTCATAACCGAATCCAACGTTTTGATTGCTGCAGCGACTTAGATTTAGATTCATGTGATCGTACATGTCCTTTTTAGATGGAGGGAGGATTTTGATTTTTCCAAGAGATGGATTGCAGAGGGCGATGGAATACTCCCGGTAGAGGCAAATCAAACCATGAACTGGCCCACATAACCTCAGTAATCTATCATCCGCGTTGTCTATGAAGATATCGTGATATGGGAAGTCGTAGTAGCATGACTTGTGGGAATCTACAAGCCTCATTAACAGTTTCCATGAGCCATAGACACTGCCGTCGGAACGAATCAATCCTACAAAAGCTATATCGTCCACCTGCTTTCTTCTGCTATTGTTATTGTTGTGTACTTCTCTGAAAGATGATGCATCGATGGTATGGCGCCATGATTTGCTAACTGATCTGAATTTCAACAAAGATTTCTGCGGCAGACATGATAGGATTGTAATTCCAATATCTTCGTGTAGAAAATCAAATAGACCGTCCATGACTAGGGATTACGAGTTTGCGATTCCAACAATAAGAATTCAAAGGAAAATACATACATACATATAATGAGAGAGAGAGAGAGAGATATCAAAGATTTCAATAATTTTTTTGGACGATATTGATATATATGATAAGATGCTTATAGCTGGATAGATATCACATGATATTTAACGATTTTGATATGAGGTGATGAATTGTCTGTCATATGTCAATAGATCCAAAGATATAAGATTTGTATATATTGAGAAAGAGATTTGATTATCAATTTAAACTTATTATATTCTCAATCTACTTATAACGAAAAATATAAATTTTATATTTAGTTCATTTATCATATTAAATTATAATACTAATATTTTGTTTTGATAATACTTAATGATATATTTTGTAGCCTCCAGTTAAAATAAAAAGAGTAATCGAAAATAAAGATTAATGAATATTTACATCCACCTTCACTAGTTAAAACCGACCATTAGTCCCTTCGCTCGGGGTGTAGTGGTAAAGCACCTTTCCTGTGACTGAGAGGTCATAGGTTCGAACTCATGGGGACATGTGTGTGTGTGAGTGTGAGATTAGTGTAGACTTATTAAAAAAAAAAAAAAAACCGGACCATTAAATTCAGTGACGGATTCAGACTGAGGTACAAATATATAAATCAAATTATGAAAACATAAACAACTTTTTTATATTTAAAATCAGATTACAATCGCGCGATACGCAAATCGAATATATATGTCTTATTTTACAATATGAATTTATAATTAACAAAATTATATGTTTTTATACTCTTAGTAATTATTTTTAAATATATTTTTCTTTTTAATTCATCAATGTTATATATTAATATATTATAAATATAAATTATTTTATATATATATGTCCAACTATGTATATAATTTTTTTAAAAAATAGAAATAAATAGATCAAACACAAAGCCTACAAAATAGAGGTTTTTTAACAAAATTATCCCATTAAAAATAATACTTGTATTATGTAATAAGTAATAAATATAATAAATTTGTGAGATATAATATTTTAAACAAAAAGTTATAAATATAATTTTGTTATATTTTATTATTGTTTATCGTATATTTATAATATAATAGACGTCCTTGATTTTCTGTTGTCATTTATCATTGTTGATTTCTATCATTAAAAGAGCAAATTAATCCTAAACGGAAAAAAATTGAAATGAAATTAAATCTGCATGCTGATTTTTTGGATTCAGTTTCCAAATCAAATCCCCACGATTTTTTCCATTATTATCGTATAAATTGGAAGGAGAAAAGATCATGTTGCATATTTTTTGGGTGCGGTTACCAAAAAAAATACACCACGATTTATTCCATAATCTTTAGTTAATAATTATCATTGTTTATGGGTTTGTATGTCATTGTAAGTTGATTTATCGGTTGCGATTTCAACTTCCACTAATCTATTATCGTTAAATGCATAAACAAATTTAATTATTCGTACAATGATATTGAATAAAGACAACAATGATCTTAGAGGTGTATTAACAATCAATTAAGATTAAACCAAATTTTTTTGATAAAATGATATTAAATACAAGTAACAATAATAATGTCAACAACGTACAATTATATTTAATAAAGATAATAATGATCTTAAAGGTGTATTAACAATCAATTGAGATTAAACCGACAATTGTTATAAAATGATATTGAATACAGTTAACAATGATAATATCAACAGCGTACGATGCTACATATACAATGTAGAAAATAGATAAACAATTAAAAATCCATTAAAGAATAATTCGGACAATGAAATATTTATTCAAATATAATGACATACATTTAAAATAACAATGATAATCGCATATGACACAAAAAAAAATGAAAAAAAAAATTAAACCTAAGGATATAAACAATAAAAGATTGAAAAATAATACACAGAGTCAAAACCAAAAATTCAAAAATCAATCGATAAAATTACTTGTTCAAAGATGATGGATATCACGAAAATCCTAGCAAACCAAATTAAGAAAAGATGCTGAAGGAAGATCTGGTTTCCTGACGGCGATCTTTGATTTTAGCCGGCGGTGGCCTGAGAGCACCGGTATAACGCCGACTTCGACGCCGATGGTGAGATGGCAGGGCTCCAACAATCACGAATGCGGATCTTGAGCGAAAGTCAGACAAGTGGAATGGAAAAAATGCTGATAGGACGTCGGACCTTGTCATCGATCACCGAATGGTGGATCGCAGGGTGGCGGTGCCGCCTGCGTAGGTATCGCAAAGGAGAACCCCTCTGCTTGTCGGCGGAAATATGAGGGAGTAATTTCACTATGACTGAATTGAAGGAATTTAGGTTAGTATTCAATTTTAAATTAGAATATGCAAAATTTTAGGAAACTACCATATACGTAAATCTTAATTGAAACTACAAATCTTCTTATTCCATTAATGCCCCACTTAATTAAAAAAAGAAAAAAAATCTGTCACATGTCAAAAAATGGACCATGGGATCAAATTAATAAATGGTGATATACAAAGTCATTGTTCACTTAGAATATATAGTTCAGAAATGAACACAACTATATATATATATATATACGGGAGCGTTATAGTAGCAACCACCTCCCAGATGTGAAATATGACCAAATTTGGATCTTTCATTTAATTATTTAACGGTTCAGATTTAGTTTTGTTAAAAAAAATTCGCTGCATATATAGTGTAAAAAACTTGCATATAAGGGTAATTAAGTCATTATGCATTAAACTTAAACTTCCCACGTCTTTTTTTTTTTGAATTTTACGGGAGGTGGTTGGTGCATTTACAGTTTAACACATCTTATCCAACCGTGCATTTACTTTTCACTTAGAAAACGCAACCACCGTATCTGAAATAAATATATTATAAATGTAAACCATAAATAATTTCTCTGTAATAATTTAAACCTTTCACTTCAATATTACAGGCGATTTAACTGCAATTGTTTTATACATAACATTTATACATTAAAACATAAAATATACACAAATCAACTGTAACAATATTAAACTTTCATTGCAATTTTGTGATATTCTTATACATATAGGCATAGAAAAATCTTTATTATTATGCATATAATACGCAATAATAAATATGAAAAAGAAATAAGACTATAAAAAATGAAATAAAAAATAAAATAAAAAATGCATAAGACGAAAACGACCAACAGTATAAATGAAAAAATTTAAACCATAAATATATTAAAAATGTAAGCCATAAATAATTTTGTTGTAACATTTTAAAATTTTCACTGCAATATTACAATCGAGTTAACTACAATAATTTTATACATAAAATAAACATATTATAAATGTAAACCATAAATAATTTCTCAGTAAAAATTTAAAACTTTCATTGCAATATTACAGGCGATTTATCTGCAATTTTTTTATACATAACATTTATATATTAAAACATAAACCATACTAAAATCAACTGTAACAATATTAAACTTTCACTGCAATTTTAAAATAACATTAAAATCAAGTTCGGACCTAGAAAGATAGCATAGCCATATGTAGAATGTCGTGTGTTGGGGCAGCGAGCCCAGTCGGAGCCCACTGTAGCTAGAATTCACAGCCCTTTCAACAAGATTCAACATTAAAACTCAAAAATTTCAACTAATTGCAACACCTCACCTTCTCTCTTCCGTATCTCCGTCAATTCTCAACCTCTCCGAGCCCACTGTAGCTCGAATTGAAGCTGGGGAGGAGATCTACACACTGGCGACGGTGGCTTGGTCGGGGGTGGCCGGAATTTGGCTGAAAAAGGTGACTGTCGAGTTTGGGGTTGAGAAAAAGGGGGGGGGGGGGGGGGAGTGGAGAACACTTTCTCTCTCTAGCTTATAATATAATGTTTCCACCTTATGTCATAATTTCTACTTCCCATCTCACAATATATATAATAATGTACTAATATACATATATATCTATATGTATCTATTAGAATAGATACATCCATATCTTCTTAGATCTTTTCATATATTTGTATATCTCTAAATTGTACATATCTTAGATAGATTTATCATATCTTGTAAACTCTATATATACTTGACTCAATAATACATTATTTATTGATAATTCAAATACTCCTTTCTAATCTTCCTGAATTATTCCATTTCATTCCACCATAATAAGGCCTTCAAATCAAATAATTGCTTCAACCTTGATTTAAATCCAAATAATTACTTGATAATTCTCCCAAAATAGTTACATGCAAGCTCAATTCATAGAATTTTGATTTCTCAATCGTAAATTAGGATGGGAACGAAAGCTCTCAAAATAGAATACATGCTCAAAATTAAGGGGAATTTCTCTTTATTAAATTGATCAAACATTAATATAGCTTATTTACACTTGGGGTATCACATCCCCTCCCCCTTACAAAAATTTCATCCCGAAATTTACAACGCTTCAAAAAGTTTGGGGTATTTTTTCTCTTTCATCTTATCCTCCATTTCCCAAGTCGCTTCTTCCTGCCCATGGTGACTCCATAGCTCCTTTACAAGCGGAATGGACTTATTCCTTAGCTCTTGAATCTTACGGTCCAAAATCGCTTCTGGCCGCTCTTCGTACTGCAAATCTAAGCTCAAAACCACTTCCTCCTGACGAATCACGTGCCTGAGATCTTATACATACTTCCTCAATTGAGACACATGAAACACGTTATGCACATTACCCATGCTCGGAGGTAATGCCAAACGATAGGCCACTGGACCAATGCGCTCTAAAATCTTATAAGGTCCCACATAGCGCGGTCGCAATTTTCCTCTCACACCAAATCTCACTATTCCCTTGGAAGGTGAAACATTGAGGAATACCTTATCTCCCACTTCAAAACATAGCTCTGCCCTCTTTGCATCGGCATAAAACTTCTGCCTGCTCTGAGCTTCTCTAATTCTCTCTCTGATGTGACGAACTATTTCAATCATCTTGCTTACTGCGTCAGGTCCGATCACCTTTCTTTCTCCTACCTCATCCCAGTACAGAGGTGAACGATATTTCCTTCCGTACAACGCTTCATAAGGAGCCATACCAATTGTTGACTGATAACTGTTATTATAAGCAAATTCAATCAAAGGCAAAATCAGCTCCCAACTACCTCCTCGATCCAAAACTACCGTTCTCAACATATCCTCGAGAGTTTGAATGGTCATCTCGGACTGACCATCTGATTGAGGGTCCAGTTCCAAACTCAGCTCAGGATGGCTCCCACATGGAGTCTCTAGACCAGAACGAACCTCCGACAAGGTGCATTTCAACTTCATGGCCATTCTTGGAGTGAAATGAAACACCTAAATCTATCTGTAATAACAGAATTGTTGTGATTTGTGAAATGCAGGTACCAGATGATTAGAGTTCACTCAAGCAGCCTTGGAGAGAACTGCAAGTGGCTCGAAATGTTCGAAGACGTGGAGCTCGTCATGCTCTGCGTCTCCCTCACGGAATACGCTGAATACAACGAAGACATGGATGGGAAGCGATCAAACATAGGGGTGTAATCGAATCGAGTCGAGTCGAGTAGTGTCGTGCTCAAGTTTGACTCGTTTAGTTTCGAGTCGAGCTTCGAGCTTTTTAATCGAATATTTTGATGTTCACGAACGTTATGGAGCTTTTATCGAGCCTAAACGAACTTTCTAAATTTAGAATATATTTAAGATTTTCATTATTATTTTGAAGAAAAAGTTATTTATTCCAAAAAAGAATATCATATTCATGCTCAAATTCTAAATATTTTTCATTATTATATAGATTTATTATTATCGTTACTCTTAAACCATGAAAATATTATTTTATAAAAGTAATTATTTTATATTTCTTACTAATTTTAGCTAACGAGCCTGCTCACGAGCTCACGAGTCGAATACTACGATGCTCAAGTTTGGTTCATTTAATAAACGAGCTTTACTAAACGAACTCGAACGAACTTTTATCGAATCGAGGTCCGAGTAGCTCACGAACAGTTTGGTTCATTTACACCCCTAATCAAACAAGATGATGGAAACCAAGAAGTTCTTCGAAAAAATCATAACTCTTGCAGACAAGCACTTCATCCTCGTCCTGAACAAGTTCGACCTGCTCGAGGAGATGGAAACCAAGATGATCAAAATTTAATTATTATATTATAAATTAGATTAAGTTGTGAATAATATTTATGTGTTAAATTTATAAGTTTTTTTTGGTTTAATGTCTTGTGAAATATGATATAAATATAATATTCAGAAGGAGCATTATCAATTACACTAAAATATGCATAAATTAATACTCTTTTAACTAGAAAATTATCTTAAATAATTTAAATGAGGAAAGTGAAAAATGATACGACAAAACTTTAAATTAAGGGAAGTAAATGAATAATAGAAAAAAATAAATAAATAACAGAAAAATTTGGAGAATATTACATATTAATATATTCTCTCGTTTTCAGTTATATGGTTCAGTTTGATTTTGCACGCTTGTAAAAAATTATTTAATATTTAAACATGTAAACTTTCAACATTACCCTAATTTAAAACATTAATTAACTTCTCATTTTATAACATTATATTTACTCTCATTTTCCAAAGTAATTCAGGGGTGCAATCGTAAATTACCAACCAAATTGTCACATTTTTTAAAATGATAACTTTTTTCACATTCAATAATAAAATATTAATACTACTATCTCATTCTACACTAACAACTTTTAATTTTAGTACCGAAAAGAAACATGCCAATTAGTATGGGACAGAGGGAGTACCAAATATAAAAATTGGATCATATAATTGAAACACCCTAAAATAGTAATTCGAACCAAATAATTGAAACGAAAAGAGTATATTATAAATTTTTTAAATATAATGCATTAATTCAAATCTCACTCCACCCACATATTTATATTAAAGCTCGAAACTATAATTTATTAGACACGCATAAAACACTAAACCATTTATACTATGAACGTATTGACTTCGTCTTTGATATATATTATTGGTCGAACTAAAATCATTCATCTGCATTTTCAAATTGACTATCCAAGATATCCCCAAATTAAATAAAATAGGAGATTGTAACAAAACATATTCATATTCTAGAGATTGCAACATAATATTATTATTCTACACAATTATCATTAGACTACACTCTATTTTATAAAATCAACTTGTAAATAGTACGATTCTTTTGAATACAATCAAACAATACCGTGAATGCAAACAAGCATCTTTCTCACTTTCTCACAGGATCCGCTCCCTATGCATGTCGAACGACAATATCGCATGGTCCAGTTCAGTGTGATCCTCTTCCATCCCCCACGTTAGCCCATACCAGTAAACCATGCGGGCACTGATCCACGGCCACAGACGGCATATCGGATTTGCCATGAAAAGGTGACGGTGCAGCGGAGGGTGGTCGGCCAACTCCCTCCATTTATTTTCCCTCCGCGAGTATACTTCCACCACGTTGCGCCCTTCTGAGCCATTAAGCCAAATCTGCACCACTTTGTAGTCCTTTTTATCATTGTCATAACCGAATCCAACATTTTGATAGCTGCAGCGACTTGGATTTAGATTCATGTGATCGTACATGTCCTTTTTAGATGGTGGGAGGATTTTGATTTTTCCAAGAGATGGATTGCAGAGGGCGATGGAATACTCTCGGTAGAGGCAAATCAAACCATGAACTGGCCCACATAACCTCAGTAATCTATCATCCGCGTTGTCTATGAAGATATCGTGATATGGGAAGTCGTAGTAGCATGACTTGTGGGAATCTACAAGCCTCATTAACAGTTTCCATGAGCCATAGAAACTGCCGCCGCCGGAACGAATCAATCCTACAAAAGCTATATCGTCCATCTGCTTTCTTCTGCTATTGTTGTTGTTGTATACTTCTCTGAAAGATGATGCATCGATCGTATGGCGCCATGATTTGCTAACTGATCTGAATTTCAACAAAGATTTCTGCGGCAGACATGATAGGATTGTAATTCCAATATCTTCGTGTAGAAAATCAAATAGACCGTCCATGACTAGGGATTGTGATTCCAACAATTAGATTTCAAAGGAAAATATATATATATATATATATATATATATAGGGGAGTGATCATATGAGAACCATAGTTACCATGTGAAAATAAGAACAAATCTCGTCCATCCAAAATATGAAATCAACAGCTGAGATTAAATTTCCTCCGTATTTCATTATTATATGTATTGACTTTCATTATTGTAAAATAAGGGGTAATTTTGTACTTAATGAATTCAAATCTTTTTAGAATCTTAATTTAAATCTTGCGATCTTTCTTTCCTTTGCGATTTGCGATCTTCATTCCTTCTGTGATTATATATTTTCTTCATTCATTCTCTCGTGAAATTTGCTCGCCATCGTCTGCGTTCGTTATTGTTTGTGTTCGTCGTCGTTGGTGTTCGCCATCGTCGTCGGCGAGTTATGGATCCTTTGAAAGGTAAGAATTGATAAATTTCATCTGTTACGTAATAGAATCAGTTGTTTTCTGATATGATGTTCGATCATTAGTTATCAGATTACGGTGATAGAATCGAAGATTCATTGTATGGGTTATTGATGATTTGTTTCCAGATTTTGAATTAGGTTTCGTAGATTGATGTTTATGGTTTGGTGTTTTCACTCTTAATTGTCTAATTTGAAGATGTGCATTATATATCGTTATGAATTGCATTATATATTTGTAGTACTTATGTTATATCTGAAAGAGTGATTATTAGTTTATGTACTTTTAAATTTGTTTTATATCTGCATTATATAATGTTATGGCTTGCATTATTGTTTTGTAATAGTTGCATTATATGTGAGTCAGTTATAATTAGTTTATGAAGGTTCTGTTCCGTTATGAGAATTCATTATATAGTATAAATACATGCATTATGTATTGTTATGAATTGCATTATATATTTGTAGTACTTAGGTTATATTTGAAAGAGTGATTATTAGTTTACGTACTTTCAAATTTTTTTTAAATCTGCATTATATAATGTTATGGCTTGCATTATTGTTTTGTAATAGTTGCATTATATGTGAGTCAAATATAATTAGTTTATGGAGGTTCTATTCCGTTATGAGAATTCATTATATAGTGTAAATACATGCATTATATAGTTATGAATCTTACATTATATGTTATAAGTTTCAAATTTAATGTAACACCCCGTATTTTTCCGCTACTATTTTGCTAAATAATTATG
>JAPKLW010002129.1:53329-89103 GCA_026898455.1 Plectranthus barbatus
CCCCACGATCGATGTTGGTTACCAAACGCACACATACATGGTTTAATTAAAATAAATCGACTAGATTAGCGATTACCTTACCAGATCTACAGATCTGGAGATTGATTCCACTGGAGATCTTCTAGTCTGTGTCCCACGAACCACGATCGGATACCGGGTGGACAGCAATCCTCCGAATCGTAGATGCCAATCCAAAATACTAGATCTACAATGTTTGAGAGAACTAAAACCCTAACCGTCGCTCAACACATGAGCTTATGAGAATGACAACAACTAGGGTTTTTCTCTCAACCATAAGATCCTATTTATAGGCATCTTCTAGGGTTTCTTGTTGGGCCAGGCCAGGGATCTCTAGAAGGTATAGGATTGGGCCTCCCATAAGTCCAAACTCATATATTCAGCCGAGAATATAATTTGAACTTATAATATTAATTCATTCCACTAGAGAATTAATATTGCAACTGCCATCCTATCCCGATGTGAATCAGGGCTTCTTTTTGACTTAATTAATTCCCCGCGTTTAAGATAACGCACATCCATTAATTAATTAAAAGCTCTGACAGCATTAATTAATTAATATCTTAATCCTTAAGTAGTACCCGCTCAACATTATTATCGTATCGGAATAAATTCCACCTGCAGGGTTTAATACGATAAAACTTATGAACTCCTTAAGGGGATGTCATCAACCTGGAAGTCCAGGACACGGTGCCCTAATGTGACTATATAAACACACACAAATAATGTTGTTACCCAAGATACGGAGTATATTGAATCATCGTTTTGATTCTCACCCATGGTAAGTCAAAGTAACAAACAATCATTTGCATATATCTAAATATCACATCTAGGGTTAAGAATTATCAAAGTCGCCGAGACCTTGGTTCTTCATAGAGTCAGAACAGAAGAACACGTCTCACCGCGATCCATTCAATGCGACACCACGCACTAGCATAAACTAATAACCAAGACTAGTTATCTCAAGTTCATACTACAACCTAAAACGATAGTTTATCCAGAACTATCTCAGTTGTGAATACGTTTTATATCTTATAAGGAACCTAACAATGCGATCTTCAGTGGGACGACGCACCCACCACATTGTCTACAATATAAGATAAGTGGATATACATGCAATCATAAGAAAGCAACAATATGATAACATTTATTTCAGTTTAATCAAAGAGAATGAATACATGACAAAGCTCACTTAAAAGTTTGCTTTACAGTATACACCAACACGGGGGTCACGCGGATTAGAATCATTCCAGAGAACATTCTCTTGCATGGAGCGGTGCTCCTGTGCGTGCACTCTGTTTAGGCTCCGTAGAGCGCTAGCAGGGTGAGTTATAGCGGATCGTAGGACACATGGTGAGTTCCCATGGGGACTTCTCACATTCCCGTAGAAGGTGTCGATCGCGTTATAGTTCTCCCCGCTACGGGGTTTTGCCGCATGGAACTTCTCACGACGGTTCGATGCGGAGGGATCGTGCGACTCGATGCCGACGTCTGTAGCGTCTCGACATCGAGCCTCATATCTTTAACTTTTGCCGCCCTTGGAATGGCATTTTTGTAATTTTGGCCAACTCCAGGGGCAAAGTTGGGGAAACGAAAGGTTTCCCTCACATAAATACTCGTACGTCTTCTCCACTTCGTCACTTTCACTCTCACGAACTCTCGCCCGGTTTCCCATCCTTTCTCTGACTGCTACTATTCCAGCGAGGGCGACGGCGACGCATTCCCTTCGGCAACTATTCCGATCTGCACGTTCGTCTTCCCTTCTTTTGTAGTTTCTGCACGTTCGTGGTCTTCGTCCGATCAGGTAATCTTTGCGTTCTCCTCCGAATTTAGCTGCCTGTGTTTTTGTTTTCCTTTATCGATTGCCTTCGTACTTTTGTTGGGCTTGTTCGTGATTTAGAATGGGGTTGGCAGTCTTTGATTTTTGGTTTCTGTTGACTGTGATTCCTGCGATGCCTCACGTATGCTTTATTCTTGATTCGTTCATCGCATTTGAATACGTGATTCGGGGTTCGTTGAGTGGGTTGTTGATTTGTTTTCCGTGTTGTGTTCGTCCACTCTTGGGTCCGGGAATTGGCGTTTTGATGTGTTGTTGGGTTGTACGTGCATTGGATACTAAGATGTGTGATTGATTTGCTGTTGATTAGGCCCCGTTTTGTGATGTATTCTGTCTCGATTGAATCGTTGGGTGTTAGGTGGGTTGTGTCGTCGGGGTTTTATGCTCATGCACGTGTATTCTTCTCCGATTTGCTTGAAATCGATATCCATTGGTTGCATGGATGGGTCGATTACATCTAGTTTTGTGTTGGATTTTGTTTACGAGGTCCTTTCCCTCTCGTTTCTTGGGTGTGTGCTTTTGTTACGTTTTTTTCCAATTTCTTGCTTTGCGGGGGACGTCTCTCTTTGCCAATTTTCTTCTTTGGATCTTGTATAGCTACAGTTTTCATGACGAATTCACCAGTTGAGATTTGGGAGGAACCTTCCTCCTCGTTGAGCTCTAAGGAGTCGGCGGTAAGGGGTTCGCCGCATCGAGAGGATGCTTCTTCAGGTATTAGAAGGGATCGGTATCCTGTTGAGCAGCCGATCCTCAATATCGACCCTGAGGAGATTTCGGAGGAGGAGGATACCGTTGAGGATAGCGAGGGCAGCAGCGACTCTTTTGTGCCTATGGAGGATGATAAATCCTTCGTGAAGAAGGACCAAATCAATCCTGACGACCCGGTGCGTACTGCCGTATCCCTCGTTACCGAGGAGGCCGTGTCGAGGAGTGCGGCAGGGGTGGCTTGTCACAAGATGGCCTATACAATACCGCATCATGAGGATAGGTGCTGCCGGCTGCCTCGCATCGACGAAGTGGCGTTCTTTCTTCCCGTGCTTAGGTATGGGATTGGATGGCCTCTCCATGCGTGGTTTCAAGCCGTTCTATTTTCGTATGGATTGGCTCCATTCCAGATTGCACCGATCAGCTGGTGCCACATGTTGGGGACGCTCCTCGTGTTTTATGATGCCGGGCTTGGGTACCCGACTCTGAGGGAGTGGCATTATTTATATAGGTTAGTGCGGAATGAGGCCGGTTACTACTTCTTGTCGAAGAGGGATTCTTTGTCCGAGGCGATGATCATGGGTTGCAGCCAGAACACCCCGGGTTGGAAGAACAAGTGGGTGTGGGTGCCTATGAGTCATTCTGACCCGGAGTGTTTATACGAGGGAGGCGTCCCAATAAGTGCGGTCTTGTGAATATGTTAAGTAAGAGCCTCAATATCGACGTCTTGTGGTTACTCACCGATGTCTTTGTTTTGTAGGATACAAGCAGACGGTCCTTACTGACGAGGAGGAGAGTCGGGTCGACATTGCTTACTCGAGGGAGGATCGTAAGTTCTCATCGATCAAGGGCAAGAGGAGCGTCGGTGCCGAGTTTTGGGTGAACGAGTGTGGTAAAAAGGAGAAACTTCCCGCCGACATGGCAGGTTTGTCTCCAATGGATTTGCTTGCGGCAATGAAGGCCCAAAAACGCCCAAGGGAGGTCTCATCCTCAACTCCTACTGCTGAGGTTCCTCCATTGAAGAGGGTCGCTGTCGAGACGCCGCGCGAGTCTCCAATTATGCTGACCAAGGAGCGGGTTGTGGTCGAGCAGACTGAAAAGGCTGTTTCAGGGTCCACCCCTGCTCCTGCTCCTCCGGTCAAGCCAACAAGGGCCACGACTCCCCCTCCTCAAACAGTTCGCGACGAGAGGAGGAGGAAGAAGGCCCGCGACGTGAGTGCGGACTCCAGGGCTCGGTCGGGGTCGACGGGCCAGTCTAAAGAGCTGGATCTGGTGCTGGTCGGCTCCGGCTCAACAAGCATTGCTTCTTCCAAGGCTGCGTATGCACTTCACGTGAAGAAGGTACTTGATGGGGAGATTCGTGCTGAGGATTTTGACAGCGAGTACGCTCGTGAGAATTTCACCATGGCGAAGGATCTCCAAGAGGTATGGGCTTTCGTACTTCTAGAGGATTTTGATTCTGATTTTGCGTTTGTCTAACTTTTCCGCTGATCTCTTGCAGACTACTCGAACCGACCCACCTCGAACCGATCCCCGAGGCCGACGTAGAGAGAAGCGCTGAGGAGAAGGAAGCTGACAACTTCATTAACGAAGATGGTTGCGGAGGAGCTCAGAAGAAGGTGGATGAGGACCCTTTACTGTTCCGTTATTTCTGAATTGAACATCTACTGTAATCTTTTCGCGACTGTCGTACTATACTTCTTCTGCATTGCAATTTGTCGTATGCTTGTTTCGCGCTTTATTTCTTGTTTATTGAATTGGAGCTTTTCCGTTGAGGTAGTCGGATCGACTTGGACGAGCCTAGGGGGTCGACATTGAGTAGCTTAGTTGGTCGGTGTCGACCCTCTTACTTGGCTGTGAAACAAGCGAGACGAGATCAGGTTGGGCGATGCTCAGGCATCGCCCCTCCGACACTCAAGTTAGTAAAGGTATTATGAATAGATAATGACAAAATGAGAAGAATGAATAGGATAAGAATGTGCGTATCTGTATACTAATGATAGTATTTCTTTAGATGTTTGATGTTCCAGCTGTTTTGAACCTTTCTTCCTTCTGAAGTTTCTAGTTGGTAAGCCCCGCGCCCCACCACTTTAGATACCTTGTAGGGGCCTTCCCAGTTAGGGGCTAACTTTCCTGCTCCGGATTCTTTCCTGCTCTGAATTCTTTCGTGTTTTGGAACACCCTTCTCAAGACTAGATCCCCTTCTTGGAAGCTCCTCAGCTTCAGCTTTTTGTTGTAGAACCTTTCTACCTGGAGTCGCCTTCGGGAGGCTTTGATCGCAGCACCTTCGCGTATCTCGTCAAAGAGTTCGAGGTTTTTCTCGAGTAGGTCTGTATTCCTTGTCTCGTCTGCGAATTCTACTCTGGGGCTGTGGGCGGTGATCTCGATGGGTGCTACGGCCTCGACCCCGTATGCCAGCGAGAATGGCGTAGCCCCGGTGGCGGTCCTTGGGGTGGTTCGGTAGGACCAAAGGACTTCGGGGAGTTCTTCTACCCACCTGGATCCGTGTGGACTTAGCTTCTTCTTCAGTGTTGCCATTACTGTTTTGTTGGTTGACTCCGCTAAGCCGTTTGCTTCGGGGTATCGTGGTGTTGAGAATACAAGCCTTATCCCATAAGTGTCACAAAAGGCCTGCATCCTTTCGCTGGCGAATTGTCGTCCGTTGTCTGTTCGTATTTCCTTCGGGATTCCGAAGCGGCACAAGACATGCTTCCATATGAACTTGATGACTTCCAGATCGTGCGTTCTCCCTAGGGCTTCACCTTCTACCCATTTAGTGAAGTAATCAGTCACCATGAGGATGTGATCCTTCTGCCCAGTCCCTTTCGGGAGGGGTCCTACTAGGTCCATTCCCCATACCATGAAGGGCCATGGGGTAATTGAGGCATGGAGTGGTTCCGCATTCCTATGGGTGGATGCTTCGAAGCATCGGCAGCTGTCACACTTCTTTACGTGATCGATTGCGTCCTGCTTTAGAGTAGGCCAATAGAAACCGGCCGTGATTACTTTGTGAGATAACGATCGAGCCCCGGCGTGGTTCCCACAGTGACCTTCATGTACTTCTGAGAGTACTTCCTCTGTCTTGGGAGAGGCAATACACCGAAGGAGGGGTCCTCCGAACGAACGCCTATATAGCTTACCGTTAATGAGGGTAAAGCGAGCGGCTGCTCTCTTAATTTTTGTCACGTTGTTCTTATCGCCGGCCGGAGGTTCCCCGGATAAGTATCGAGTGATTGGGATTCTCCAGTCGTTCCCGTTGTGATCGACGGGCGCAACACTATTTTGGGCGGAGACGGACGGTGCTAGCAACCAAACCTCGGGGATTGGTCGGGTACTTTGGGAGGAACTCGTGGCAGCTAAGCTTGCTAAAGCGTCTGCTCGGGCGTTTGATTCTCTGGGGATGTGGCGAAGATCCCACTCCTCTATTCTTTCTTTGAGCCCCTCGATCGCGGAGTGGTACAATTTTAGACGCTCCTCCTTTACAGCGTAAGTGTCATCTAGTTGATTGACCACTAGTTGGGAGTCACTTTCGGTGCATATTCTACGAGCCCCGAGTTCTAGTGCTAGCTGCATACCTTGGATGAGTGCCTCATATTCGGCCTCGTTGTTTGTTGCTGGGAAATCGAGCCGGATAGCTCATTCGTAATTTTCTCTATGCGGATCTGTCAGGACCACCCATGCCCCATTGCCGTGCACATTACTAGCTCCGTCGATCTTCAATGACCAGATGTCGGCATCTTCATCGGCTTTAGTCATGTGAGCTATTTCGCGTTCTGCCTTTAGCTGCAGATTTGTTGAGAAATCCGCGATGAAGTCGGCTAGTACTTGTGACTTGATTGCGGTTCTTGGCTCGTACTGAATTCCGTAACCCCCTACTTCGACGGCCCATTTGAGCAGACGCCCCGACAGGTCCGGTTTTGATAGCACGACTCTTATAGGGTAAGCCGTAATCACTTTGATGGAATGTGCCTCAAAGTAGGGCCGCAGCTTTCGAGCGGCATTTACGAGTGCCAAAGCGAGCTTCTCCAAGGCGGTATACCGTTTTTCAGCGTCTAGTAGGGATTTACTGGCATAATGGACCGGGTGCTGTTTGCCGTCTTCTTCGCGTACTAGAACGGCTCCAACCGCGTGGTCCGACACGGATAGATAGAGTAGCAATGGCTCGCCGTCGACTGGCTTTGACAACAAAGGTGGGCTAGCCAGATAGGCTTTCAGTTCTTCGAGCGCCTTTGCGCATTCCTCAGTCCATTCGAACCGCTTTCCCTTCCGCAATGTGGTGAAGAAGGAATGGGTTCTCTCGGAGTAGCGTGATATGAAGCGGCTAAGGGCGGCGAGGCGCCCAGTCAGCTTTTGCACCTCTTTCGGAGATCTTGGATGTTCTATGCCCTGAACGGCCTTGATCTGTGTGGGGTCTGCCTCTATTCCCCTTCAGGTCACTATATGGCCGAGGAATTTGCCGGATGCTACCCCGAACGAGCATTTCGCCGGATTTAGCTTCATGTTGTACTTCTCCAAGGTTTGGAAGGCTTCCTCCAGATGGGTCACATGATCCTGAGAGTTAAGCGATTTGACGAGCATGTCGTCAATGTAGACCTCCATTGTCTTGCCAATTTTCTCTTTGAACATAGAGTTGACGAGGCGCTGGTATGTTGAGCCTGCGTTCTTTAATCCGAAAGGCATTACCCTGTAGCAGTAGATGCCTTGACTGGTGATGAAGGCTGTCTTCTCCAGATCGTCGGGGTGCATCTGGATCTGATTATACCCCGAGAATGCGTCCATGAAGCTCAAGAGTTCATGTCCTGCGGTCGCATTGACTATGGCGTCAATGTGCGGTAGAGGATAGGGATCCTTTGGGCAGGCCTTGTTTAGGTCAGTGAAGTCAATGCAGACTCGGTTCTTTCCGTTCTTCTTCTTGACGACTACCACGTTGGCAAGCCAAGTGGGGTAGTGCACCTCTCGTACCGACCCAATGTCAATGAGTTTCTGTATTTCCTCGTTGATGGCCTGATTCTTCTTCGCGGAGAATTTTCGCTGTCGCTGCTGTACTGGCCTGCAGCTAGGGTCCACTTGGAGGCGGTGTGTGATGACGGATGGGTCGATCCCGGTCATGTCGCGATGTGACCAGGCAAATACGTAGACTTTCCTCCGGAGGAACCCTAGAAGGGCATTCCTAACGTCGGCGGGAAGCTCCGCCCCTACGAAGGTGGTGCGAGTCGGATCAGATTCGTCGAGAGTTACTTCCTCCAACTCCTCGGCTTCTGGTCAACTCGCGAGGGTCGATACCGAGCTGTGTTGTTTCGAACAAACGGCCCGAAAGCTTGCGTAGTAACAGTCCCTGGATGCTTTTTGTTCTCCTCGGATAGTTTGGATTCCCCAGGGAGTGGGAAACTTAAGCGCTTGGTGATACGACGAGGGAACTGCCTTGAGTTCGTGGATCCAGGGCCTCCCTAGGATGGCGTTGTGCGCGGAGGTTGCGTCTACAACTTGGAACTTCACATCCAGGTTCAGGCCTCCGCAGTACATAGGTAGAGTGATTTCTCCGACTGTCTGCTGTTGGCCCCCATTGAAGCCGTAGAGGGTCATGGTCATCGGCTCTATCTTGCTCATGGGGATCTGTATTTCTTTCAACGTCCGAAGGAACATGATGTTCGCGGAGCTGCCGTTGTCCACGGGCAACCTCTTCACTTGGCAAATTGATATTAGAAGCGATATCACAAGTGCATCATGGTGCGGGTGGATAAGCCCCGGCGTATCCTCAGTGGTAAACTCAATTGCCTCGTGTTGCTGTACGGGGCTGATGTGATGGATCTCCTGATTGAGGATCCTGCGGGCTCTTTTGGCCGCAGAGCGCGACCTTCCACTGATCTCCGACCCCCCAACGATCACGTGTATCGTTCGCTCAGCGGGTGGTGGCTTGTTCTGAGGTTCGGCATTTCCGGTGGGGTTGGCTTGCCTACCCCTCGTCCACGTGTTTTTCCTTTGTTGGTCAGGTATTCGGTAAGAAAGCCATTTTTTAAGAGCTCAAGTACTTCCAGGCGTAGAGCCTGGCACTCCTCAGTTTTGTGACCATGGTCATTGTGGAAGCCACAAAACTTCTTCATGTCCCGTATCTTGGGGTCGGATTTCATCTTGGCGGGCCACTTCACAATGCCATCGAGCCCCTTAAGCACGTTGTTGACTAGGTAATTCTGGTCGATGCAAAGGCTGTATGGAACCTCACCAGCACGTGACGTGCGGCTATAAGGATGATCTCTACGGGAGCGTCGCTCATCACGAAGGTCTTTACGATCCACGTACCTCGACATAGATGAGCCTCCTCGATATCGAGGCTCCCGGTGCTGGCTGGCGAGCTTGTAGTCCTTCTGGTCGTTCATCCTCGCGATGCGATTAGGCTCATCCTCCTCCCAATTAATTTCGGCCCAGGCTTGCGAGAGGACCGAATCCATATCATAGCAGGGATGACTTGTCAAGTCCCGATAGAGCTTAGAGGACACGTCTAGGCCATTCTTGAAGGCGAAGACCGCAGTGAGAGGAGGACAGTTCGGTATAGAGGTGAGCTCTTGGTTGAAGCGTCCCACGTACGACCTTAGCGATTCTCCCTTCTTGATGCGTATGCTGTTTAGCGCATCTGGATGCTTGGCTATGCGTCGGCAGTTGGAGTATTGCTTCCTAAATGCCATGTGGAGCTCCGAAAACGTCGAGAAGGAGCTCCTTGGTAAGTTGACGAACCATTGAAGTGCTGGTCCGGTTAGACTCGCCCCGAAGCTTTTGCACATGCAGGCTTCGCGCAACTCGCCTGGGATCGAGGTGGTCAGCATCTTCTGCTTATAGAGGGCTACGTGGTCCTTCGGATCGGTCGTCCCATCATAAAACTGGAACGAAGGCGGCACAAACCTCGCCGGGACATCGGTGTTAGTGATGTCGGGTGTGAAAGGCGAGTCGGCGTAGCTGTCGCGCGGTATCAGTGAATCCGGGGGAATGATCCCCGGGATGCGGCAGATGAGCTTTTCCAGCCCAGCCATGCGCGCCTCGAGATGCTTCTTGTATTTGCCCCGTGGCGGTTCGGTGGCAAGGCGATCAGTCGGGTGATAGGTCGTCGTTCCTGCAGGTCTGCGCCCTGGATCCGACGTCGCTGGCGTGTCGAGGTCAACCGCCTCCTCCAAGTCATGGGCCAAGTTCTTGCGGGGATTCATCGATTTCTCGCCAGTGAGGGGCTCCTCGATGAAGGGCTGTTTCTGGAGCGCCTTCTCTTTGCGGAGTTGTTCGTTCTCCCTACGCAAGGCGTGGTTGGTGGCGTGCAATTCCATGATTCTGGAATCCGTCTTCTTTGCACGGCGTCGGTTTTCCTCGGCCTCCTCAGCCAGTCGGGCCAGGATTGTATTCAGCAGTTCCGGAGGTACTGCTTGAGCGCCGTTGGTTTGCAGAGTCTGCCGTACTAGCTCATCGACAGGGACGAGGTCCTTCGGTGCCGAGGAGCTCGGTGGGCGAGTCCCAGCCGTCTTCCCCGCTTGATTTCCCATTTTTCCGCTATTACCTGACATTGAATCAACGAAGAAAAATGAAAAACAGTTCCAAGGGCCCCATGGTGGGCGCCAAATGTTGAGGTTCGATTTTGCGGGAAAATGGAGCCCTTAGAACTTTACGAGAATATCACAAATAATAACAAAAAAAAGGAAATAACAAATGTGAATTAAAAACATAAATCGCACGTATGGCGAATGAAATGATACAAAGATATTTGCTGTCGATGAGGAAGAGAATCTATAGAGAATTCGGCAGAGTTTCGGCTAACGTTTTCTATCAGAGAATCGATACAAAAAATGAGCCTCCAGCCCCTATTTATAGACAGTATAGGGGTTGGCAGGCAGCAGCTAACCCTATACGTCGAGCAGCAATGGCTCGTCGTGAATATCGGGGCGATTGCGAGATTTTCGGAGGTGGTTAGGGCTCCAACGTTCGTGCGCCGCCAGCAAGCTAGGGTTTCTCTTCCTGGAACGCCTCGATATCAACCCGTAAATCTCCTCGATGGCGAGGATCTTTGCTCTTCGATGGCGAGGCCCTGACTTGGGTGGATTTTCAGTGTCTTGTTGTCGTTGGTGGACTAGCTTTACGAGTTGGGCTCGTTTGCGCGGGCCGACTTGTCGATTGGGCCTGGGCTCGTGGGCCTGGCCCCAACAGATATATATTTTTTTAAAAAGGAGAAGTTTGAAATATAGAAGGGATTTAATTATATATATATATATGGATTGAATCCGGTGATAAAAAATCATTTTGTGATAAAATGATAAAGCCGCTTGATTACCTTTACAATGTTGCTTGATTGTGTTTTAGTTGTTGCTTGATTACAATGTTGCTTGATTAGATATCAACCATTGATTTAATTAGATCTAATGGATGAGATTCATTCTTATTTTTAATACACTAATTTATTATCATATGATCCCTCCTCTATATATATATACACAATTATATTAATAATTATAAGGAATAAATAAAAGTAATAATAAATTGAAAGAGAAAGAGAGAGAGAATGGAGTGTGTTATATATATGTGTTTATATGTGTAGGTGCATGTCTTCCTTCAGTCAATTCTTCCAACTCTCTCGACAAACCAACCCCCACCAGCAGCACCTCCGTCGCCTCTCTCCACCATCACCGGTGACCACCGCCACTCCTATCACCGGAGAACCAGCAGCAGCACTGACATGTCTTCCTCCAACCGCAATGCAAGCAAAATCGGCCAGCTCCGCCTCTATTTTTCCAGCATGCTGGCAACCATCTCCTCTTCCTCCCCACCCTCGGCGACGTCTCTGAGAGCTGTGCAGAGCCGCCCCACCCTCTTCTCCTACCTATCGGAGATAAGAAGCAGCAAAAATTCATTTTCATCTTCCGGCAGCGGTCGGCAATGTCACCACCTCTTCCCCACGTTTCTGCTGCACCAGTCACCACTCTTTCCTCCTTGGACTGTACACCGTTGACCAGAGCTTGACTAGGAGTAAGTAGACTAGCCCTTGCTCTCTCCCTCATCTGATGGAAACGAGCCGTAGTTCTCACTTTCGTGTTTGTGTCTTTTCTTTCTGTCCAGACAACAATCGGCAATGATCTCGAATCATTGGGCGATACTGTAACCGAGCACAAGGCGGCGCTCAAATTCCTCCGGAGTGTTCCACGAAAATACAAACAGATGGCAAAGGCGATTGAAACCTTAGTGGACCTCAAAACCATGACCATTGAAGAGCTGATTGGTTGACTTTTGGTTGTGGAGGAGTACGACGAACTTGACAATGCAGCCTTTGCTGATCATTTACTTCTCTCAGAAGAAGAATGGCGCGCCTGACAGCATCAACGTGATCGCGAGCAAAACTCAAAGTCTGGAAACTACAGAAACAGCCAAAGGAAAAATGCCAAACGGAGATAAATCAAGTTGGTCAAGTAACGCGCCTGCAAACAACACACGTAAGAATGGAAATTGCAATTATTGTGGAATTGCTGGACATTGGGCCAAGGAATGTCGTAAAGAAAGACGTGATCGTGAACAGCGTGAGCGAACAAATCTCACGAAAGCTGAACCATTTAGAGCAGATGAACCTGCTCTCCTCATGGCGAAAGATTGCTTCAACCCCAAGCCGTGTAGAGAGAATACTGCAGCACAGAGACTCAGCCCCAAGCCATGTTGAAAGCATGCTGCAGCAAAGAGACTGAAACTCAGGCAGTGCACCTGAACGAAGCAAAGGTGATACCAGCTGATGGTATATGGTATCTTGATACTGGCGCAACCAGCCGGCTACAAAAAAAATGGTCTATAATAGCGACAGAAATTGTCACTATAAATATGAATTTTGTCACTATAGCATTTTAGTGACAATATTGTATGTCGTCGCTATGTCGTGGCTACTGAATAGTCGCTAAAGGGTTTAACGATGAACTACGATAGTCGTCACTATTGCTCTATTTTATTGTGACTCCAATTTTCATCACTAATTCACTGTTAATTAGTTACAAATTATAATCATCACTAAAAAGTCATGATATAGCCACACAGATGTATTGTCGCTAAATAAACATGTTTTAGCCACTACAATAATTATCGCTAAAACTTTGTAATATAGTATCATAATTTGTCCTCACTAAAATATCATGATATAGCCAGAACACTGTTGTCACTAAATAAAGGCATTTTAGCAACAACACTAATTATCACAAAACACTTTGAATTTAGTAGCAAAGTTTGTCGTCACTAAAATACCTAGTCGTTGTTGACCTGATCGTCTGAACCCACCTACACCGCACCTAACCATCGTTCGAGCCACCACCGAGTTGCAATGCCTTGAACCGCACCCAACCGTTGCATCACACCTAACCCGCCAACATCGAGCCACACCTAGCCTGCCACCACCGAGCCGCAACAAACCATCGGCTGAATGCACCAGTATCGTGCCGCACCACGAGCAATTAGGACCACTGAGCCATCATCGCACCACACCTATGAATAACAAGGACCCTGCATATAGTCATAGAAAGAATTAATATTTAATTGCTTCCAACAACATTCAAACCCTTTACCTCTTAATTCAATCATTTATATCCATCCACTGCACCAACTGATTAGTTATTAATATTTTGGATAATTAATATATATAAGGTAATAGTGGCTATCTATCTAAACTTAATAAATTTATGGAATCTATTTCACACTTTATAAATTTAATTCTTGACAATCTCATAAATTAAAAAACTACTACCACATTAGCGAATTCTAAGAAATAAAAGTAAAATGCAAATATTGTTAAAATAAAATTTTATACAATTTTTTATTAAAAAACTACTACACAATATTTACTTTTACTTCATTATTTAGAATGTGCTGAAGTGGTAGTAGTTTTTTAATTTATAAGATTAGTAAGAATTAAATTTGAATAAAAAATAAGTTTTAATCAAAAAATTTATAATATAAGATTTTGATTTATATTAAACATAAATTTTACATAATTATGTAATTGAAATTATAATTTAACTAAACAATTTAAAATTTATGCATTATCTAATATTTTGAATACGTAATTAACTCATTAAAAATTTAATAATCTTAATTAATTGAGTGTATTTATTTAAATTATATAATTAAATATTTAATTAAATTTGGGTTTTAACTTAATTACACATTTTGAATCTTATCACATTTAAAAAAATTAATTTTTTATATAGTAATATAATCATCAATCATATTTTAAATGAGATTAAATTTAAATTTTTATTAATCTTTATTACTTACATACAAATATTTATATAATTTAATTACTCTAATATATAGAATCAATATTCAATTTCTATTTAATTGCCACATCAAGAATCTTGTTTGAGATGGTTAAATATCATAATACTCTTAACCAAAAATGTAATGAAATCGCAATGGTGTTATGTTGGTGATTATCTTATAACTTAATAGAACACAATGTAGGATATAATTTCATGAATTTGAAGCATGAAATAGAATTTCATAAATTTTAAAAGTTTTAGATATTACGTAATCAGAAGCAAAATGATGGCTTACAAAAGTTATTAATAATAAACTAGTGAAGTATATTAAATTATAAAATTTTGTTAAAACATCATCAAAAATATTATTATTATTGAATTCAGTGATAATATATTAAATTATCATTATTTATAATTTATTGTGATAAATTTGGTTACTGTCACTATAAAGTTATTTTAGAAAGAAAAAATTATTGTCACTGGATCTAGTGACGGTAAATACTCACATATGAAATTGTCACAAATTTTAAAAAAAAAAGTTGTGATGAAAAAATCTATTGTAGCTAAAATAGCATTTTTAGTTACAAAAAATTATTGTCACTAACATTAGTGACAAAAAATATTGACAAGTTATGAAATTGTCACAAATCATATTTTTTGTGACGAGAAAGTTTATTGTTGCAGTAGATATATGTTTAGTCACAAAAATATTATTGTCACTAACTTTAGTGACAATAAATATTCACAATTAATAAAATTGTCACAAATGATATTTTTTGTGACAAAAAAAATTTATTGTTGCTATACATATATGTTTAGTCACAAAAACATTAATGTCACTAATTTTAGTGACAATAAATATCCGCAACTAATAAAATTGTCACAAATTGTATTTTTTGTGACAAAATGTAAAGTTGTTACTATAAATGTATTTTTAGCCACAAAAATTCAAATGTCACTGACATTATTGTCACTACACACAATTTTTTTTGTAGTGGCCACACGACCGGAGAAAGAAAAGCATTCGCAGAGCTGGATGGATCGGTACATGGCTCCCTACATTTTGGCGATGGTTCAACTGTGAAGATCCAAGGAAAACGAACGATAATGCTAAGATGTGTTACTGGTGATCAGCGTGCTCTCATCTCGAAGAAGATGCTGCCTTTTTCGCAAAGATAGATTTCTTGAGAAAGCTAAAACCAAGAATGAAGGTTCACAACCCAGTGAACAAAAATTCAGTGAGAGACCTACGAAGGCATGCTTCAAATGCAACTCCTCAAATCACCTCAAGTATGAGTGCCCGATAGTATACAAGGAGGAAGGAGAACGCTAATAAGCTCATATTTACACTCACTTATCCATGTTTTTCTCCTTTGTTTTAGTACATTAAGGTTTAGTATATAGTTATTTTCGTGCATGAGTTTGTTATAGAGGATGTTATGCTTGCAATGGCGAGATTTTGTAGGTCTTGAAGCTAAAAACAGTTCAAATGATGAAAAGAGTCGAGATGACAAAGTTGTTGTTCCAATTGACACATGAGAAGTCGACCAATTTGGGAGATGAGCCAAAAATCCGAAGCACGACCTCTGTGTAGATCGAAAGGGAGCATGTCGACCGACACAGAGGTTGGATATCAATTGGAAGCAAACCCGAAGAAGATAATATCGACACAAAGTGTGCATGTCGATCGACACTTACTGTGTCGATCGTGCAAGTGTCGATCGACACGAAGATTGAAGAGGTGATCGACATGAAGGCCATGGTGCAAATTTCGACTTGCATCCATGTAGATCAACAGGCTCCCTGTCGATCGACACCGAGGCTGGAAAAGGAGATTTTTCTCTAATTGGATATTTTCAATATTTTAGCCCAGTACCTTGTTTAGATGTATTCACTCTTCTATAAATACAACTCATCTAAGGCTCTAAAATTATCATTTTCAGACTTTAATATTATTTAGCATTGGAGTTTTTAGATACTTTCAAGGTTACTCTTTTCCTTGTAAGGTATTTTATGAATTTCAATAATGTCTTCTTTAATTCGAGTCATGTTTAGTGGCTAGAAACCCTAACACGTTTCAGGGCTGTGAAAATCTTTTCTGATGCATGTATGAATGATTAAACTCAATAGCATGGTTCAATTCTTGGTTTTTACTTAATTGAATCTAGATTTAAAGAATGATCGAGAGATGAATTTGAATCTAGGTTTGTAGTTACTAATTGAAGGACCGAAAGGTGAATATTAGGAACAGGAAGAGAGAATTGAATGATTTGTTTTCTGTCACAAAAAGAAGAATCAATTTGTAGGATAAAATTAGATAACTATCGAGATTGATTAATATTGTGATTTTGTGACCGAGAGAAGATAGTCACACTTTAGTAATCTCGGTTTAAATCGCCAAACACGGAATTCAATCCATTCATATCCAATTATGCCCCATTGCTGAGTTGGTGATTTTTACATGCTGATGAATTGATTATCTGCCCTGGAGTATGTATCTTTAAATAATGTTTTCAAAGCCCTTTACTTTTTTGCATTGTCATCTTTAAATTCCAAAACCAACCCCTACTTTCAATTCAATCAAACAATTATGGTTTAAAAACTCTATCTAGTACATGTAATGAATTCATTATACAATTTATGTGGGTTCGACTACCTTAGGGTAAAACTTATAAATTTATTTGCCACTGTTCTATAATTAATCTGTAGATTTTACAGTGATCAAACTGGCGCCGTTTCCAAGGACTATAGATTATATTCTGTTAGTAGTTTGTTTTTAAATCTATTGTATTGAGTTTTTATTTTTATTTTTATTTTTGTTTTCATTTCGTGTTTGTGTGCATGCGAGATATTAAGGGTTTTACGTCTGTATAGATCGACACACCCAGTGTTGACCGTCACAGCCACATCCTACGTGTCGATTGAGAGGGCCCTTGTCGGTCGACATAGAGGCTGATTTTTTGCGTGTCTTTTTCTCGGGTTGCATGAACACGAGGGCTCAGGGCATACTACTCAAAGTCTTTGACCCATAAATCATGGCCAGAGATAGGTGAAGGAAAAAAAAGGAATCAAGCAATAAAATCATCAATATGGAGCCACCATGCAATCAAAATGAAGAGGAGGACCCGAACATGCCACCCTTGGAGGAACCCGACACACAACTTACTCAAGGGAATGCTCTACTGTTGGTCCAAGAGGTGAACCACATGAAATAAATCATCAAGCAGAGAAGCAGAAAGACTCGAGGCTACAAGGAGAGAAAGAGAAAGAGAGAAAGAAAGGTTGCGCCAGGAAGACTCTGATGATGAGGATCCAAACTCCATGGTAAGTAGGTACAGACCGCAATCCGGTAATGAGGGATTGATTATTGCTATCCATGCCAATAACGTTGAACTCAAAACTGGTCTGATTCAGATGGTTCAACATAACAAATTTTGTGGTTGAGTTGTGAAGGACCCATACACACACCTCTGATCTACGTCCCTTCATTTCCTTTTCTTCATAAAATGCTTGTTCTCCATTTCTCTCCACACAATTACTTTATTATTTGAATTATTTCTATGAACTCTTCATAGGATCTAATATTTTAATGCTACTAAAATTTCTACATTTTCATTGTTTTAGATTTTTCCTCTACGAATTGTAGGATTAAATAGGGGAAAACTAAGGTATTCTATCCAAAAATTCACTTTCTCGGAATTCTATCTCAAGAAATTTCAGTTAGATAATTCTATATATTTTGATTCTTTTTCGAATTCTATCCCAATAATTTTCATCTAGGAATTCTATCATATATTTTGATTCTATCAATTAGTTTTACCCCTAATAGTTAAAGAAGTTAGAGTACTATTGACTCGATCATTTTCTTCAATGTAGTTGCCGACATGTCATCCCATAGATATTTATTTATTTCTTAAAAAAAATTTAATTAAAATATTCCATGTAGATAAAATAAGTAATTAATAACGTCGACAATCAAATTAAATTTTTTTATAATTGAAAAAATCTAAAGGATATAAAATTAACTGATAGAATAAAAATATATGATAGAATTACTGGATAAAAAATTTATTGGGAAATAATCAAAATATAGAATATAATCGACGAAAATTTCCTTGATAGAATTTCAAGAAAGTGAAAACTTTGGGATAAAATAATCAGTTTTCCCATTTAAATAGTTTCATTAAGTGTGTGAAGCAATATACAAAGTCCTATAGGTTTAATTGTTATGAAATATTAAATAACATAATAAAATTTAAAAGAAATGTTCAATTCGATATTTTATCATAATAAATGAAAGTTGATACTCAATATGAAACTATCTAGTGGCCTATGGTTTAATTGTTTTTCATTTGTTAAACTAAATGATTTAAGTGGGTTTATCCATTAGAGTGTCAGTAAAAATTATGAAACTTATGCATGACAAAACTTCAAATTTTGATTTATTATAATAATTTAATTGATTCCATGGCATTTGTGCAGCTTCTTGTAAAAGATCCATAAAAAAGACTGCCAATTCAAAAGCTTATGCATCATCCTTGGATAGTTAAGAATGCCGACCCAAGGGGCTAGTATCTCTAATTTACGGCATTTTGTTTACAACAATTGTTCATTTTGTGCGTGTAAAAAAACTCCGAAACTGTACTTGATTCACCAAAACTGTGTGTAGTATTGTGCTATCTATGGAGTTTTTTTTTTTTTTTTTTAAATATTTGAAAATAGCCAATTTTCTTAAAAGAAAACCTTAAATAGCATGTTAAATTTAATGAAATAGAAAATTAAAAAATATCGTGAAATGTTTGGTCATTTGCAATTTATAAAATTAATTTATACATTTGACACACTGTTTGTGACTTGAAAATAGTGTTTAGAGATTTTATTTATTGTTTGACATCTACTATCAAAAATAAATACATATTGATCCACCCATTAAAACAATGGCCCACATATATGTGGCCTCCACTCAAGTTATATAATTCATCACTTCATCTTGCATTGCCGTCAATCCACGGGACAAGCCGCCTGACCACCACCACAAACAGCTCGGTCTCCTCCATTAGTATGATATTGTCCGCTTTAGAACGAGCACAAGCCCACACAGATTTGTTTTGAGCATCTCCCTAAAGGACTCATTTTAATGGAGTTAATTGTTGACTCTTATACAATGAATTTTTCCTTTCCTTCTCCGATGTGGGACAAATTGAGTTTGCTACCCAACATGAATTTATTTGTTGATTATACCAAAAGAGTTCCCGTTAAAATTCTCGAGAATATGTATTGAATCGGTCACCCATTAAATATTATCAGCAGAAATTCATTTATTGCAAATATTCAAATTAATCGAACAGTAAATTATTTGAATATTTTAGTTATAAATTCATGGTTTTATCATTTCCGTGACACACAAAAGAGATCAATAGAAACGAGAAAAAAATAATGTTAAAAATGAGAGTGAGAAAATTAACATTGAAAATGTTTAATATGAGAGGAGAAAAACATAGATAATAGTACAAGTTGGTGGCATTATGATACGACCTTGAATTGTAATAAGGATAGAGAGCACCTTGAGCGGCTCAAACTCCACAAATATAGAGATAAGATTAGAGAGAAATGTCGATAAAGGAAGGAAAAAGATAAGCAACTTCATTCATATTCTTTTGAACACCAAGTGCCTACAATATATAATGCAAATTTTATTAAACCTAATGGACTAACACAGAAGACTCCGGAGCGGGATGAGTGATACATCCGGCGCTCGCCGGTAAAGAACGCAAGCAAAGCTGGAGCTCGGGTAATTATATCTTCCATCAAGAGAACTAACACATTCTTAAACCTAATATAATTGGGCTAGTCCATATTGTTATTTAATACTAATCAAGTCTGCATAGTTGGGCACATAAAGTTGGGTTGGTGCGTATTACATTAGTACAAACAAGTATTATAATTATACTTGTGTGTTGCACAAGAATATTTTGTATATTTAAAAGTTTGATTTAGGAGAATATAATATTTATATTAATATTTTTATCCACAACTTAGTATTATATTTACTGATAAGATAACATAATTAATTATTTAGAATATGGTGTGGATTGCAATAAATAAAATATTGGTAATTGTGTCACGCCCCAAACCGGAGCTACGGGACAGTCACACGTGCGACCAAAGCACGCTAAGAGATTTAATGGCTTGAAAATAATTTTTGAAATTTAAGCGGAAACAATTCTTGTTTTTGGAAATAATATGGCTTGAATGATTGAATTGAATAAATATAATTTAAAGTGTATCATCCAAGAAACTTGAGATAGACAAATATAATTTCAAATCACAATTTTCAAGTGACACTATGTGTGAAGACATATCATCATAGTCTATATCGAATCACAATTTAAGTATAGATGTTTCGAAATCATGCTATAGGGTAAATGAGAGTAAGAATCATGCTTAGTGATTCGAATCAATGTATATACATATCAAGGTTTCAAAAGATAAATACCACAAGTGGATTAATTTGGTTTACATGCCAACAAAAGATCAAGTAGTCATGCAAGAATGATCAACAAAATAGGGAAGTGAGATTCACATGCCAAGTACACATTTATTTAAATGAGGTTCAAATCGAACCGCTCCTTCCCACAATCGCCACAACGCGCCCGCCATCACCATGTACCTACATGTAGGGGAAACACATGCAGGGGCTAAGTACACGAATATATCCAGTGAACACGTCGTCCCGAAAATAATACATACATATATATTTTGGAATTACCGTTTCACACAAGCATGACATGAGGCTTTTATCAAATCATTTACTCATGCATGTCAAAAACAATTTATCTCACATGGTTGTGCAACTCTTTTCATTTGTCGTGCCATTAACAAATGATCATGAAATTATGGGCTGAGCCCTCCAAATGTATTATTCAACAAATCTTGTAATCAAGCATACATGGGCTGAGCCCTCTCCAAACAAATCATGCATTCATGTATACATGGGCTGAGCCCTCCATTCTCCTTTCCCACCTTATTCCTCCGCAATGATAACATCAACTCATAATAGTGTAAATTCATGCATTGTCAAGGCACTAAAACATTTTACGGTGTTCGAAACATTCAAAACAAAAATATTCATCATCATTTGATAAAATATTTTGGGAAAACAAGTTTTTAGATAAAGTAGTGCCCACCTTATCTTGTTGTAGTGTTGACTTACTTGGTTCCACTAGTTGATGCCTCCTTTCCAAAATCTCCAACACCTAGATTTATATCACTTAATTACTAGGTGTGTTGATTCAATTTCATGCATGCTTTCATAATTATTCCCTTTCAAAGACATATGTACAATGAGACTCTCTAGGCATCTATGTCCTAACATTCAAATGCAATTAATCACGCAATGTGTTTAATAAACAATCAAGTATGTAGTGAACGTATTTGCTAAGGTTGAAAAATTAGTTGGATAAAGTCATGCAAAAGACTTCATGCACTTTAGCTTGGAAATTCCTAGACATGCACTCTAAAATAATGTCATTTTCAAAACAATGTCATTTCAGATTTACTGAGAATGGTATGAGATTCGACATGCAAAAAATAGATTCTAAAATGGATATGCTCCATTTGACGGTTTATGAAAATTATTTGTTGTTTGGGGGATATGGGCTGGGGGAGTTAGTATTCACTGGGTATTTTTGGGCTACGGCTGAAACATGGGTTCAACTTCAAAAACTCATTATGGCCAAATTACTCACGATAATGACTTGAAAATTTACATGCATGTTTAAAAATGTGTCTTCCACCTATGTGTAAAATTTGAGAATTTTCTAACATGCCTAACTATAGTTTCAAAACCATTTTTCACAATGCAACACAGATTGCCACATATTGTTTCAGGGCGCATGACTTTCAGACCACATGACATTTTGACATGAAACCAAGTTAATTATTTTTCTAACACATCCATGTACCACATATTTAAATCTCAGCTCAATAAGACTCCATTTGGTCCATATTCCACAATCAAACATCTCTTTCCACTACACAGTTTATTCACAACATGTCTCATCATCATCATATATCACCATATATTCATATTTTTAGATACCAAACACTTCATAGCACTATCATATAACATATATCTCAAGCTATAATATACGTGCAAGAATTATATCATCAATAATCACAGATCAACATGCATTTGCCACTATTAAGCATCATATCAACCCTAGCTCACTATGTGGCTTGAAACTTAAGGAGGGGTGTCTTGATCATACATGCAACCTCATATTCCATGTTTATAAGGGTCTAAAGAGGGTAAATAGAGGTTACTTGAAAGTTTAAATTTTCATATTCCGGTTCCTCTTGCAAAAATTCGAAAATGGAGGTTTGAGGCTTTAACTTGCTCTCTCCTTGCTCCTAGCTCCTTGTAGTCTTCTAGATCTTCAATTCTTCCATGTTTTCCTTCAATTTCTTCACCTTGGTCGATTTCAAAATGTGGGAGAATGATGGGGTTTTCTTGTTGTTTAGATACATTGCAAATTTCCAACACAAATAAGTTGTTATATCATGCTTCATTTCAATCTCAATAACATCAAATTTCTTCAATGCCATATACGTCCACTCCAAAATGACAAGAATTAAAAGATAAAAAACTCAACAATAACCAAAAATTATGATTTATGGCAGGGAAAAACTTTCACTCTTGATGAAGTGCATTCAGCAATAAGGGGAAAAATACAAAGATTGTCTGAGACGGGCACTAGTTCTACAGCTGTTGTAGGCTTGTTGGTGAAGAAGAAGAAACCCAAGAACAAGTTTAAGAAACAATTCATCCCAAATAAGCAGCTCACTCCACGCGGTGGAGTGTAGAATAATGGATGGAACAACAATATGAAAGAAAGGAGACCTCCATCTCCATAGGTTTCTTGGCAGAGATCTGCACCATCACATACTCCATGGTCAAATGAATCAAGAACATGCCACTTTTGCTAGAAGCAGGTCATATGATAAAAGATTGTTTCTCTTATAAAAGGCAGCAGACCAGTCAATGATCAAATAGTGTAACCTCAGTAGAGAAAGTTCAGGATGAAGCACACTATGTCAATGCTAATGTTGCTGCAGATAATGACAACTGGATTCTTGACTCAGGGTGATCTTTCCACATGTGTCCTCATCTTAGCTGGTTTTTGGATATTTAGATGATGAATGGAGGATCAGTTATTCTGGGGAACAACAATATGTGTAAAGTTAAAGGTATTAGATCAGTCAGGATCCAAAATCACCATGAAGCTACAAAATTGTTGGTGAATGTCAGGTATATACCTGAAGTTAAAAGAAGTTTGATCTCACTTGGTGTATTAGAATCAAAAGGGTACAAGTTTGAAGGGTACCAAGGCATGATCTCTATGACCAAGGATGGAAAAGAGGTTCTCAAGGCAAGAAGGGTAAATAGCATTTACTATCTCGTTGCCAAAACTGTTGGGGGAGAATCTGAACACATTGTGAAAGGTGAATTGAACCTATGGCATGCCAGGTTGGGGCATATTGGAAACATGGGAATTAATAAGCTTAGGAAGAGAGGTCTGATCTATGTAGAAGGGAGAGATGAGCCTGTTGTGTGTGAAGAATGAATTCTTGCCAAGAGCAAGAAACTGCCCTACAACTCGAGCAACTTTAGAAGTACATGCCGACCTTTGGGGACCTTCAAAGACAGAAACACTGAGTGGTGGAAAATACTTCCTGTTAGCAAGAAGAGTATGGATGTTCATCCTAATGAACAAAGATGAAACTAGTCAGAAACCTAATGAGTGGATCAGTCTGGTTGAAAATGAAAAGGGAGTGAATATCAAGTGTATAAGAATAGATAATGGATTAGAATTCATCTCAGGGGAGTTTGACTCAGCCCGAAGTTCTAAAGGAATCAAGAGGCACGGGACAACTCCCTATAATCCTCAACAAAATGGAATTGTTGAGATGATGAACTGCACCCTATTGGAGAGGGCGAGATGTATACTCCTTAGCTCTAGTTTACCAAAAAGGTTTTGGGGTGAGGCTTTGTCAACTGCATGCTATCTAATAAATAAGTCTCCTGTCACTGCTTTTAACTTCAAATCTCCTGATGAAGTGTGGAATAACAAACTCCCTGCATACTCTTATCTCAGAGTGTTTGGGTGCTCATAATATGCTCACCTTAAACAAGATTAAGTGGAGGCTAGAGCTTTAAAGTGTGTGATGCTTGGCTACCCTCCAGGAGTGGAAGGATACAGGCTCTGGTGCATAGAGAAAGGCAACCAGAAAATTGTGATAAGCAGGGATGTCATCTTTAATGAACAAAAGATGCCTTTTATGGAGATTGATAAAGGAAGAGAAAATGATAAAGAAGCTGGTACACTCAAAGTTTCAGAGTTAGAACAAGGTGTAGATGAAACAAGCCAAGATCCTGATTATTCTCCAGTAGCTAAGGAAGAATCTTCAGAAGCAAAAGGTCCTAGCAACATTTCAGATTATCAGTTGGTGAGAGATAGAGTGAGGAGGGAGATAAGACCTCGAAAGAGATTCAACGAAGCTGATGTTGAAATTAGCAGTTTCTGAGGCAGTGAAAGAAGCCATTTGTTTGGCTTAAGGGCATGGTCAGTGAGTTAGGGGTTAAACAAAGGGCAGTGCAAATCGTGTGTGATAGTCAGAGTGCACTATCCATGAGAATTCTAAACATATTGATGTTAAGTTCCATTTTGTTCGGGATGTTGTAGAGAAAGGATCAGTGAAAATGGTGAAGGTATCAACGGATGAGAATGTTGCTGATGCTTTGACAAAAGTTGTACCCTCAGCCAAGTTTAACAAATGTTTGTTGTTGATGGGTGTGTGCTGATTGTTGCAATCAGCTTGTTAGTCCTGTAGTGGGATGAGTTGCAGGGAATGGTTGGTATTTTGATAGATTTGAAGTCAGGATGGAGAATTGTAAATGCATGGAAGATGCATTTGTGGTGACTTCAAATATTTGCTTAAGTATGGAGAAAAATGTGTTTCTCTGTGGGCAGTGAGTTTATAAGTTGTGCAGTGCAACTTTATCACATCCGGATACACATAATCCACGTTTCATGTCATTCCTAGATCTCATGTCATTCCTCTAAAAAAAACAGCTATCATGAAACCAATATTTGTGAATCGAACGAGCGGCATTCTAAGTGAAGAGTTGAAGAAAAATTAGATTGAAATGTTGAACCTTAGCTTTAATGAAAATCACTAAATCAAAGTGACAACGGAATTTTAGTTATCACCCAATTCAAATTTTAGTTGTATGAATTAGTCATTAACTGAACTCCTCACTTCATTAATAATAATCTGGAAAAATTCTATAATTGTTTCCCAATAATTATGTGTTGGATTATAATCAATAAGATAAATTTTCCTTAATTATTATTTAAATATAATAAAACAAAGTTAGGAATTATAATATAAAGAAAAATAGGGATACATAAATTAAATGCTATAATTAATCTTTATAGTTTAAATGCATAAATCAAGCAGATTGATTTTTTTTAATTATTATTTTCCTATAATATGTGTAAGAATTATACTCAATTTTCAAGAAAAGAGAAATATGTATCCAAGTCCATAATATTTAATCTTATTAAGAAATAAATTATCATTTATTTTCACCAAAGCAAGATATGGATCAAAAAGAAATTTGGAGATTCTTTTTAATTATACTTTTAAATCTTTAATATACATATATATTGTGGATATACATAAATCAATTAGGTTAACTTGACCTTAATTATTATTTCACTCTCATATATGTGAGAAATATAATTAATTTTCAAGAAAATTGAAATATGTATTAAGTGAAATTAAGAAATTCTACATGATTTTATTTAAAATCTTCAAAATACCAATATATTATGTAATATGAAAAAATCCATTAGATTATTTTTTTCATGGATTATTATTCCCGTATAATATGCATGAGATTATAATCAATTATTCCTTAATTATTATTTCCCTTAGGGTAATTCTAAATACAGTCACAATTTTACTTAATATAGCCTCATTCACATTTTAAAATATTAATATTACTATTTTGCCCCTTTTTAAATATAATTATATTTTCTAAACATAGCCACATAATTTTTCATTGTAACCCCATTTATTTTTTCAAATAAGATTTATTAATATTACCATTTTATTGTTTTATAACGCCCAATTTAAGATAGCCTCCATCCACAAAACTGCAAAAATATAAACGAGGATAAACTAATCAAATTTATACAATAAATTTATGATTTTCAAACAATAAAAATATAATTGAGTAAATGTTGATGAAGATTAAATAGACATATGTAACGCCCCTTGATAAATTTAAAAATATTTATCGGGATTCTGAAAATTTATATCTTATTATCGAATTTTAATTCGAAGTTTTGTGATCGATCTAATTTAGGATTTATATTTTGGCATTTATTCCTTGCCATCTTATATTTATTAGTTATATTGATAGATTTAATTTAATTGATAATTATTTGGCAACCCGATATTTTCGTATCGGGATATTATTGATCGATAAATTTTGTAACCGAGGAGAATATTATGGTCTCCCGTGTAATGAATCGAAGAGATGTGGAGATGACGTGAGTTGATGTCATTGTGATCGATGGGACAAGCGATTGACAACCACTTTAACTTTTTGGCTTTTGGGTATTTATAATAATGCCATCCACCTACTTCTATAAATAGAAGGCTTCCCTCACACTCCATCACTTTCACTCTCTCTCTCAAAAACTCTCACCGAACATTTTCCGGCGACTATTCCGGTGAGACTCCGGCGAAGCTCCGACGAAGTATTTTGAGGTAAAGATATACATGTTGATACCACTTATCAGGGTATACTTTGGCAGCGGAAAATACGTAAGTTCGTTTCTTGCACTCTGCTGGTTACACAGCTGACTGGGACCTTGTCAGCTGGTAAGTCAACTGGCAACTGAGTATTCAGCTGACTGGCAACTGGCTGGTCAGCTGATGACTCAGGACTTAGCTAATTTTAGAGTCGAGTTTGCACAGTTATAAACTGGTTTCAGTTATACTCCAGCACTTGGGTGCTGGGTTTTAAATCAGTAATCAAATGCTGAAAGCAGTAAATAACAAGGATATTTTATAGTGGTTCGATCAACTGATCTACGTCCACTCTCCAGTCGAAGCACTGGAAATTCACTAAAGAGAGTAATCCGGTACAAGATATCCTACGATCTATTTCCAGCTGGTAGATGCCTCGTCTACCAGTTCACTGGATCAACCGCTCCCGGTCCTTGTCCTTCTTCAACTCTTGTCAGATGGATGGAGTGCGAGCACGTCACTTCAACCTCCTCCTCCGACTGATTGGGTGTTGAGTTCTCCCAAGAACTTGACTCTTGCTGGCGGCAAAACTGCCCGTAATAACTCTGGAGCTGGCTGGCTCAAGAGCTGCTATGTTCTTCCTCGGAATGAGAAAGAACACCAAATGAGATCAATAACTCACAAGCTAGAAGCTTGGAGTCTCGTGTTCAAATGATTGACACACGGAGTAGCTTTAAGAAAAGCCTCGAAAGATTGCTTATACGCTGATATGAATGCGTTTGAGCTTTCGGTAGTTCAGGAGTGGCTAAGATTGGGCAAGAGTAGCTAAGAGTATTGAATGCTGTTGGATCTCACGTATTTATAGACGTGAGATTCAGATTCAAATACTAGCCGTTTGGACACATCCGGAAAAGTCTCTGTCCTCGCATGTCCTTCTGCAGGCGGCAGGTAGGAATTTCCGGAAAGCGCCATATCTTTGACCGCTTTATCTGACACAGATCTCTTTGAGTCAGAACGGCACTATTCGTCACTACGAGGAATCGGAACTGGTGTCTTGAACTGATAGACTTTAAGGCATCCTCCTTAAAGTTATACACTGTCAGTTACTTCCTCAGACGAATCTTCTTTTTGTCTCTAAGTCTTCGGGAGAGCGAATCTTCAATTCTGCTGATAACCTCCGACTGGTAGATCATACTGGTGATCTTTGTGCTGGCAGTCTCTGCTGGTGACTTTCCTTAGCACAATCAAGGTCTACCAATTCGTCTGATGTTATCTCTTGGAATCTCCCGTGACTGGTGGCTTCACCGCTGGTGAATAGTGTCAGCCAGAACACATATTCTGCTGGTAGATCTGTCAGCCTCCTGCTGATGAAATCTTCCCACTGGTGAACAGTAGCCAGTCGATAGCTCAACTCTATGCTGATGAACAGTGTCAGCATGAGTCTTCGTCAGCCGCTTGCTGGTGAGACTTCTCTCAACTGGTAAGCACATCTCATGCTGGTGAACAGTAGCCAGCATGAGTCTTGATCAGCTGCGACTTACAACTCAAAATACCTATACAGGACTTTACATTTGAGACTAGAGCTATTCTAGAGACAAACTGACGCTGGTAGGACTTAGGATTTGATCCACCAAAACACCAAAACTAGAATCTGAACAAGTAGCTACTGGGGAAGGGAAACTTAGCCAAATTTCCCAACAATTTCCCCCTTTTTGGTGCGATCAAAGCCTAACCAGCGAGCACTCAGCTGATGAGGAAAAATTACACAGCATTTCTGGGTTTTTTACAAATAAACCTATCAGATCTAAACCCATGAAACTACTTCCTCACATCAGCTCTAACCTAAAAATCTTCCCCCTCAAACTGGGAGAGATATTGCTCGATTAAGTTATGAAGTGAGAATCTGAGCCAGGTTAGAATTAGCAAATATCAAAATGAGTGCTGGTGCTGATTACACTGAATGTGTAAGTTCAGCTGGTAAGTAAAAAGTTGACATTAGTTGGACAATGAGAAATTGTCGTCAACCCATCAGTAATCAATCCATTAATGATGTTACAATTACAAGTACAGGATTAAAAACTGACTAGTCTAACTGATACAAAAATTACTTACACAAAAAATGAAGAGTACAAGACTTATGGCTGAGATGAGGATCCAGGTGATTGATTGCGATTTGCTAAATTCCTCAAGATCTCTGTAAGAGCCGCCATGTCTTGTTCCCTCTTCAAACGCTCCTCAGCAGCAATCCGGCGTTCTTCCGCAGCAAGCCGAGCCCTCTCCTCATCAGCGACTGCTCGCGTCCTTTCCCCCTCTTGGATCCGCGCCAAAAACGAGTTCACCCCAGAGGTGAAAGCCTCCATTTGTTGCGCCATCTCTGCTCGGTAGGAAGAAAAGCGCTGGTCCATCCTGGCATCAATGAGAGCAACCAGTTGCGCAGGCGGATGGACCTTGGAAAGAGGCTCTGCTGACAGGGCCATCGAAGTGGGGGGCTCAACAGATGAGGCTTCAGCCATCACTATATCAGCGCCAGATGCCCCATCCACAACTTGCTCTGCAGCGGCTGATGCTTCTGCTGGGACTGCAGTGGCTGCTGGTGCATCTGCTGGGACTGCTGATGCTGCTGCTGCTGCTGACTCCTCTTCTGCGGCTGACTCCTCCACCAGCATCGCAGCTGATGCTGGCGGGACTTGTTCAGAAACTTCTTCCACCACCTGCCAGTCGATGTGCTCCAGCTCCACAACAATTGGAACAGCAGCGATGGCAGGGATCAGCCACAGACCACGCGAGGGATCCTCCTCCACAATATGGTCTACCATCAGAGCGCAGGCAGCCATGTCGAATAGAATAGCATGGTAGGGAAGGATCCTCGGGAGGGTAACCAGCACTGTGAGGCGTCTGAGCGCGTACGTCAGCTGATACCCCCGGCTGGTTTGTCGGAACTGGAGGAAGGGTAACTTGTGCTTCTTCGGTGGTGGGAGGCCGGAGCTTCCAGTCAGCTGCCTAAACTGAGCAATCTTCAACAAGCGACGCTCGATCCTCCTTGAAGACAGCTGCTGGGGGCAATCAGGATCCGTGCCCATGAAGGCATTGGCCCACTCCTCCTCTGCTCTCCAGTATCCTAGACCCAGCCTGGCATAAAGCACTGCCCGCTTCTCCACCGTCAGCAGGCGCTGGCATCTGTCAAAAATCTTCCATCTCCGGAACTCTTGAAACAGCTCCGGGTCCACTCTCCAGAGTCTACGATAGCTGGCCATCATCTCGTCATTGACGGCATTCTCGACCTCAGCTGTGATGTTTTCAGCATACTCGTAGAGAGTGGAGTTGAAATATTCAACTGGCTGCAGGGGCAGACACCAGTCAGTGATTCTGGAGGCGTAAAAAGACTGGTGGGGGAGGCCGCTGGTCGGGATTAGGTTGAATGCAGATGGCTCTGGCACTCTTGAATTTTCAAATGCAATTTCCCCGCGGTGCTCCCACCGATGTACCCCTGTGATGAGCGACTGGAAGTCGTCCTCATCAATCAGTTGATGCTCGTGGATGCAGAGCATGTACTGTCGCCTGGCTGAGCGCGCACGCTTAGCTGGTGGTGTTGAGGATGCTGCTGGTCGCCCAGAAGTTGATGTCGAAGCATCTGTAGATCGGGGGCGACTGGCAGAAACTTGGGCCTTATCTTCAAAATCTGGGAACAAGTCCCTTGGCCTCATCCTCTGCACCATGGAGTGAGAAACCACCTCCTCAGCTGGCTCCTGCTCTGGCTCTTCAGCCATCTCCTCTGCATCATCCTCTGCCTCCTCGGATTCAGAACTGACATCCAAGAAGCTCGCCTTCTCCTCCGCCAGTTTTTCCGGGGTGGTCGCCCGCTCATCAACTCCTCCGCTGGCAACCCCTTGCACTGCCAGCGGGCCTTCTTCGGCAACTCCGCTTCCGCTGGCATCCCCTTGCGCAGCCAGCGGATCCTCATCCTTTGCATCAGCACCGCTGGCATCCCCTTGCGCAGCCAGCGGGCTCCCAGCCTCTTCCTCATCCGGCTGGTAGTGCTCGACTATGGACATGATGTCCTCGTCGACTCCCATCACCAGCAGGCGCTGATAAGTATCTTCTGGTAAAATCTCGCCTGGTGGTGGGGAAGCTGGTGGGCTGGCACTTGGACTTTCATCAGCCTTTCCTTTGCCCTTATTTGCCAGCCTCAGCTGTTCAGCCAGCTCCTCCTGGCGCCTGGCTTCATGCTCTGCCTTAATCTTGGCAAAGCGCTCGTCACGAGCAGCCAGTTTAGCTTCCAGCTTCTGCTGGGCCTTCAACGCCTTCAGCCTGGCCTTAGCTTGCTTCTTCCTCACTATAGAAGCACTTTTCTCCTTCTTGGCCTTCTTCGTTATCTGCTCACCCAGGGTGAGGATCTTCTTCCTCTTCCTGGTCATAATCTCCAGCTGCTCCTCCTGGGTCTGTCCCAGTATGTTCCTTGGAGCTGGACCAAGAACCAGTGCCTGATGTGGCTGCTGATGCTGATGCTGCTTGGATCTTTTGGGCTTCTTCTGGGATGGCTCGTCAGTAGGGACGATGCGGATGTCCCGGGGATGGATGCCAGTGGCTGCTTCCACTGCATCTCCCAGCTGGGCGAAGAGATGCTCAGTCTCTCGCTGGCGCTTGAGCGTAACCCTTTCTTCTTCAGTCAGCGGGCGAGCCATAACTGGCAGTTGCTCGCCCTCATCCACCTCATCATCCTCAGAAACACCCTCAGAAGGGTTCACTGAGGTCTTCCCCTTCAGCCTCCTGGGCTTCTTGTAGTCTGGGCGGGGGAGTTTGGCTTGCTCCTTGGTCGGAGGGATGAAGTCCGAACTGACCAATTGCTCACCCTGGTCCACCCCATCACCCAACTCCATCTCCAGTAGGCGGCTTATTCTCAGCCCGAAAGATACGGCGTGAGCAAAACTCCCTTTAGTCGGAACGTCGATGTTTCTGTCGACGTTTTCCAGGAGCCGGCCGTAAAGGAATTCGGCCCAGTTCCCTTGAATCCCATCAGCAAGGGCACTCATCACGGAGAACTTCCGGATGCTCAGCTCTGCGTACGACCCCACTTCGCACTGCAGCATTCGTACGACTATGTCGCACACCATCTGCCAAAACTCGTCCATCTCAGACTTTCTCATTCCAGTCCGGAAGGTGGTCACCTCCGCCTTCTTCCACTGTGTCCAGCGCTTCTGGAACTCGACGGTGTTGTTCTGAAGGTAGGTAGCCACATCCTCGCCTTCGTTCCTTAGCCCGAACATCTCGGCGAGGTATTCGGGGGAGACGGTGATCAGGTGTCCAAACACCGAAGTGGTGAAGGACCGTCTGCCGTCGGCGATCACCGCCCGTACGTAGAACTCCGCCACCAGGTGCGGATGGAAAGTCTGGGGCGCCGCCGTCAGATACTGTCTGAGGCCTTCATGATCGATCATCTCGATCAGCTCCTCCCCATAGTTCTTTCTGGCCAGTTTCTCGTTCAGAATCTTTTCTTTCTGAACTTGCGCCGCCCTCATTTGCGCGTTCGAGAGCTGAGCCCTGGTCGCCGGCTTGTACAGCTGAACCAGTCGAGCGAACGGATAAGTATAGTCAATATCCTCAACCTTCACAATGCCGGTGTACGTCGGCATGTGCTGCTCGGCAACTGGTAGTCTGGGCTCACCAGACGATGAAGATGTGGAAGGTGGGTTGTCTTCCGGGGGATTATCAGTTGGGGGGCGTGAAGATGAAGCCATAATCTCAGGAAACTTAAGAATTTTGAGAGAGAATGAGATAGATTTGGGCTGGAAAAAAAACTTGAAAGATCGTAAAGGTTTTTCCGAGGAAGAGTCTCGAGTATTTATACTCAAGTCCATGCAAGATCAGACGACCAGGATCAACGCTCAGCAAGCGGGAATCGACGGTCATCAGCAGGCCCGTTTCCCTGTGCGACGTGCGCGGTCGTGCTGACGTGGGGCGCGCCGTGTAGCTGACGTGGCGCTCAGTGATTGGTGGAAACCAAAAGTCGGACTGCGCAGCCACTGTGCACATTAAATGTGGCATTAAATGCCGCATTAAATTCGGAGATCCGCATACGCTATCGGATTCGAACAATCCCGCCATTTCTGCGACAGCTGGCTTGGCTGGGCATAGTTGGCAACTGATACCACATGCTTATAATACATTCTGCTGGCAAACTCATCAGTTAGCAACTGATACCACTTAATGATCAGACTGGCGACCTTAACCAAATTGAGAACTTGGACTCAATTTTCGCCAGTCGTGGGAATGACCACCAGTTATCTGCTGGCAACTGGAAGTGGATCCATTTCTTCAACACTGCTAGAAGGTGGCAGCTGGGACCCAATTTCGCTTCAGCGGAAGATAAAAGCTGACAATATGAAATGAGAGCTGGGACTCATTTCCTTGGACAATTGAGGGATAAAGTCCGCCAGTAGATATCGTCTGTGGTTGAAAGACACCACTTGTTGAGAAACAACATACGAGGAAAGTGAAACGACTAAGAGCTTGGACTCAGTCGTAATCTGCATCCACCAGAAGATCAAGAACAGAATGAGAGCTTGGACTCATTCTTCCTCATCATTAAGGCTCGCATCAATCTCCATAAGACCGAGTTTGATGCACAACTCCTTGAATCTTGCTTCTGGCAGGGGCTTTGTGAAGATGTCAGCCAGTTGATCTTCAGTACGAATGTAGTCCACGCTGACATCCTTCTTCTCGACATGATCACGAATGAAGTGATGTCGAATGTCTATGTGCTTGGTCCTGGAGTGATGAACCGGATTCTTCGTGATGCACATAGCACTGTTGTTGTCGCAATAAATAGGAACACAGCCAGTGTCCACTTCATAATCAGCCAGTTGTTGCTTGAGCCAAATAATTTGAGCACAGCAACTGGCAGCGGCAACATACTCAGCCTCAGTGGTAGAAGTAGCTACAGAGTGCTGCTTCTTGCTGAACCAGCTAATCAGCTTGTGTCCGAGAAACTGACACGTACCACTGGTACTCTTGCGGTCAATACGGCATCCAGCGAAATCTGAATCTGAATATCCGATAAGCGTAAGCTCATCATTTCTGGGATACCATATTCCAAGAGACTCTGTCCCCTTCAGATATTTCACAATCCGTTTAGCAGCTTCCATGTGTGACTTCTTAGGATTAGCTTGAAATCTGGCACACACTCCGACTGAATAAGAAATGTCGGGTCTGCTGGCAGTGAGATAGAGGAGTGATCCAATAATTCCTCGGTAAACAGTAGGATCAACTGATTCCCCTTGCTCATCAAGAAATATCTGGCAGCTGGTACTCATCGGGATCCTTAGAGACTTAGTCTTCTCTGGGCAATATTTCTGAATTAGATCCTTGGTATACTTCCGCTGGCTGATAAATATACCATCAGCTGACTGCTGGACCTGGAGTCCTAGGAAGTATGTTAACTTGCCCATCATACTCATCTGGAATGAGGTCTGCATCAGTTGAGAAAACTTCTCACAAAGAGTTATATTCTTCGACCCGAAAATAATGTCATCGACATAGATCTGCACCATCAGCATGTCAGCTCCATCGTTGAGAAGAAAGAGAGTCCGATCGATCTTCCCTTTTCGAAATCCATTGCTGGTGAGGAACTGAGATAGTGTATCATACCAATCCCTGGGCGCCTGTTTCAATCCATACAGGGCCTTCCTTAGCTTGTACACTTTGGTGCCAATTTCAAATCCAGGAGGTTGCTCTACATATACCTCCTCCTTTAGCTCGCCATTCAAGAATGCGCTCTTCACGTCCATCTGGAACACCGTGAAGCCGTGATACGCTGCATAGGCCAAAAACAGCCGTATCGCCTCCATTCTTGCAACTGGTGCAAAGGTCTCATCAAAATCGATGCCTTCACACTGTCTATAGCCCTTGGCGACTAAACGAGCCTTGTTCCGGACCACAATGCCATCTTCATCTCGCTTGTTCTTGAAAACCCACTTGGTGCCAATCACTGACTGGTGTGATGGCCTCTCTACCAAGTCCCAAACGTTGTTGCGAGTGAACTCCGCAAGCTCTTCGTGCATGGCATTGATCCAATCGGCAGATTCGAGCGCATCTTTGATGGACGTAGGTTCCATCTGAGAGATAAAGCAAGATAAAAGCGCTCTGCCGTGCCTGGTCTGGACAGAACCTTCCGGATCACCGAGAATAGCATCAGATGGGTGATCCCTCAGCCATTTGGGAGGACCAGCGACCGCTGGTGCCGGCTGGGAAACAGGTTCATCTGTCCTGACGACTGGTGCTTCCAAATTTCCACCAGTCGGAGCTGCAACATCAGCTGGTGCTGGACCTTCACCAGTTGGAACAACTTCATCAGCATCATCTTCTGGCTGGTTGTCTGAATCTCCACCAATGTTGTCAGCATCAGCTGGAACATCCTCTCCAGCTGGTCCATCACTGCCTTCTTCTTCAAAAAGGTCAGTAGGGATTCCCCCTAGATTGTTACTGGGTCCACTCAAGGAGATTGAGTGTAAGGTCTCAGCAAGGTCATTTGCATCACCGACCCTCTCAGGTTGCTGATGGGCACCTGAGGTAACTGGTTGTGAAGAAGATCCATTCATCGGTCTAGTCGAACCAGTTGGTTGAGCATTGGAAGAATTCCTGCCCAATTGGTCATTGACATCATTGACCTCAGGAACATCTTCTGCCAGTCGGCGTAAGGTCCTGCGCACTAAAGTAGCTTCATCAAAAACAACATTGCATGTTATTTCCACAAGCTGGGTCGTCTTGTTAAATACTCTGTAGCCCTTGTGAGAGGGGTGTCCATATCCGACAAACACACCCTCATCAGCTTTAGGCGAGAAAGCATTTAAGTTCGACTTCCCATTATTATGGATATAACATGGAGAACCGAATGCACGAAGATGAGCTAAAGTAGGCTTACGACCGAAGTACACTTCGTAGGGAGTTTTCTGAAGTCTGTCGTTGATCCCGCTCCTATTCTGAGTATAGCAAGCAGTCACCAACGCCTCTCCCCAGAAACTCTGACCCAAACCAGACTCAGCCAGCATGGATCGGACTGCTTCCTTCAGCGTCCTGTTCCTACGTTCTGCCAGTCCATTCTGCTGTGGTTGCCTTGGAGTAGATCTCTCATGCTTGAT
>JAPKLW010002129.1:94103-115073 GCA_026898455.1 Plectranthus barbatus
CTCAACTGGTAAGCACATCTCATGCTGGTGAACAGTAGCCAGCATGAGTCTTGATCAGCTGCGACTTACAACTCAAAATACCTATACAGGACTTTACATTTGAGACTAGAGCTATTCTAGAGACAAACTGACGCTGGTAGGACTTAGGATTTGATCCACCAAAACACCAAAACTAGAATCTGAACAAGTAGCTACTGGGGAAGGGAAACTTAGCCAAATTTCCCAACAATACATTTTTAGGATCCTCTTACCTCGATCTTTCTATTTCCAACACTCTTTTCTTCATTCTCCGTGTTCTAGAAGTGGAAACCAAGCTTATCGAGTGTTGATCAAGCCCACGAGGTCCTAAGAACATCAAGGAGGTATAGATCAAACTCCTCTCTAGCTATTTCTCTAGCTCGAGCATGTTCTACCATTTTTGCCCTAGTTGGAAATGTTACTAGGCTTATTCTTGAGTTTATGAGCACTTATACATGTTTAGCATGATATATATTGAGCCTAGAAACTACATGATAGCCTAAGAATCGAGTTGTGATAATTTTGGATTATTTTTGAGATGTTAGCTCCATGTTTAAATGTTGAGCCTATATTTCGATTCCATCTTGTTTTTGCTGATTTGATGCTTGGAATATTGTCTAGACTCATTATAAATGTTTAGAAACCATTTGGTGTTGTTAGAAATCGATTGGACGAGCCCAGATAACCGTTTGAGCCAAAACACAAAAATTCTGCCTAAGGCATTAAGCCTCTGTTTCGATTGACAGAGAATGTGTCGATCGACACAGAGCCTCAATTTCGATCGACACATTCTCTGTCGATCGACACAGCTGTCAATTCAGGATATTTTGTTGTCGATCATTTGTATCGATCGACACAAGCCATTTCGATCGATATCCTTTACGTCAATCGACACAATTGTAAATTTTTAGCATGATATCTATCTCGATTGACACATTTTGTGTCGATCGACACACATGTTCTCGGTCGACAATTCTTCACGTCGATCGACACAAACACCCACCCTTCGACATGCGCCTCGGTCGACACATGCATATCGACACATCCATGTCGATCGACATCCCCCATGTCGATCGACACGGACGCCAAACTTAAATTTTCAAACTTCATTCTTTGATCAATTCAACTTATCATTCATATCTTTTGATATCCTTCCGATCGATCGATTAATACAACAATGTCTAAATTCTAAATTCTTCCTTCGATTAATTGAATTCCAAATTCGTTTGATATTTATTGTATCAATCAACAAAGAGATGTTATCTTCTATAACTTCTCCGGGAATCTTTTCAATTCAAATCAATTTGATTTGCTTGACCGAACTCTTGTAACTCGAACTTCCTTTGAAGCTTATTGTTAAACCAAACTTGTTCACCCTTAACCTTTGAAACCTTAATTAGATATTTATCTAAGATCAAGAATCTCCTCGATTATTTCCATTGAAACAACTTGATGAGTTCTCATACTCTCAAGCAATGTATGATGATTCATAATGAATATGAAACTTCTTTCGATTTTAGACTCTTAAAAGTGCTTAGCCACTTGATGAAGTCATTTGTTTTGTTCAATCAAATTGAATTACTATTCATGCTTCTTGAATTAATGCTCGATATTAAATCACGAGCTATCGATGTAACGTTTGACTACCTTTGTTCGTCAAACTAAATTACCAAATCAATATTTCACATCCTCTTATCCGATGGCTTAAGATTGGAAAGTCCAAGATCGATTAAGAGTCTAGAATAATTCGATGTGTCAGAGTATATATAATCTATTATCCCTTGAGGATTTACTCGTATTTCTTATGTAATAGGAAAGGGCAAGGAGAAGATCAATTATTAGATCAACCAACCGAGTAACTACACCGACTAAGGTGGGCTTTCTTTTACCCCTATATTGTGGGCTAAATTAAAATAAAAATGATGTTTTCTTTTCAAAGAGATCACGCATGAAATAGAATTGTTTTGTTTTAACTGTTTGTCATTGCCTACTGTTTTGTGTTTTCTATCTGTCCTCTTTGTGGGGGAATTCCACTTAGAGAAGAACATTAAATGTGGGAACGTGAATGTTGACTACGCGCATTGCGAGTCTTTTACAGTCGTGCCCGGTTGGTATGAAAAGATGCCACGGGTTAGTGCACTATGATGCTATCATGTTAAGGGGTCGCGCCATACATGGACTAGCATTGTGACTGTGGTTGGCGGCCACCTCCCAGTCATATGTTTTTGCATATAGTTTAACTGTTGAAAGCGCACTTAAATGCATAAAATGTTTTGGTGCCATGGGAGGATTTCAAAGTTTAAAACCCCACGTGCGACCCTCTACAAAGGCATGACAAAATTATATATGTATGTTTTCGGGCATGTGTTCAGTAAGTACAAATTGTACTTAGCCCCTCGCATTATTTCTAAAATGCGCAGGTTAAAAGAAGATTTATGAAGCAAGAGTACGAGGTAGGAGAGGAGTGGAGCTGAAGACTCATCTTTTGTATTAGTTAGATGCGGAAGTGTGTATCTTCATATACAAACTTCCTTGATAACTTTCCGCTGCTAGACTCAATGTCTTTTGTTAGACTTTTGTTATCATCTGTCTTGTTAAAACTCTGATATTTGGTTTACTCAAGAAGCTACGATCCCTTCTTGAGGAGGCACCCTTTTATCATATTTTGCTTAACTTGGGATAAGTGTGTTACTTTGTATCTTATTAGCTTGAGTTCTTATTCTTGATTGATATCCCAAGTGCAAGTCTCGTACCCGATGTGCCTCAATTCCCTTAATTGAGCCTTGTTTATAAATCGGGGCGTGACAACATAATTATTGGAGTATGAACGGTTTTCATATTTCAATCAGTAAACTCTGTTATTAATCCAACGATCTGCAATAATATTATAACTTTCCAATTTAATTAGATCATGTTGGATAGATCATAAATTATATTTCAATTTGTTCATTCAACTTCAGAAAAAACTAATCTTCTTCTTTTTTTTTTTTTTTGTCGTAACGGTTGAATTATGATTTTTTATTTCCATATATAAAGAAATAGAGTTAATTAGAGATAGGAGGCTATTAAGAAATAATAAATGCTGGTTTTTTTTTTTGCAAAGGGGAGGTTATATTTTTTTAAAAAATCTATATTTAAAAATGGTAAATAGTAGTATTTATATTTTAAAATGTGAATGAGGCTGTACTTAGTAAAATTATGATTGTGTTTAGAATTACAATTTCCCTTAAAGCTTCACTATGCCAATTTTTTCTATACTAAATGATAATATATTTGGTTAATCTATTATGCGCATGGTTAATAAATCGCATGTATAAATATTATTGTCGTAAATTAAGGCAATTCCTTTAAATCATCACCGTAAGTTAGGACAATTAATATTATGGTAATTAAGGGAATTTTGAATATGTTTTGAAGGAAATTATGAGTAAAAATAATAAAATGACTTACATGATGATTATAAAAAAGAGTAAAGTAAATGATGGATTTATGACATTAAAATATGGAATAACGATACTTTCTTAATTATAATTGTACATAAAAACCACAAATACAATATTTTTAGATACATTTCTAATATACTTTTACAAAACTATAAACCTTTATAAATAGATATATATGGAAACACGTATATAATTTTAGGATTATTTAAATGAAAATACCCGACAAATATATGATTCATATTAAAAATTCAATAAATCAATCATTTGATTGATTTTAAAGATAATTTGATATGGTAGATTTTTAAAAGTGGTAGGAGTTTTGATTTAATATTGGCTAAAATCATGCCTTAAATTTAGATTATAACATAAATAGACTAAATTTATATTATAAATACCATAATCTTCTCATACATTTTCATTGTATTTTTCAACATTCATATTCCCAATAGAGTGGATCCATTTTTGTTTCTTCTTCATCCGTTTAAAGTTTTGGTTTCGATGATTCATACCATCCCATAGAAAATGGTTGATTGATCAAGAGTACGCTTATTTTTTTTATTCATTTTAGAAGAAATAGTAAGATTGTTGTTGTAGATATATATTGTAGGAGTTTTGTAATATACACCATACATATTGATTGGTGAATGACTTATGTAGTATTTTTTTTATTAATGCTATTGTTTATGTATTTTTATAATTTTCTATTTTTGTTATTTATATACAATCCTAATATTTATGCTAATATAACTCTTAAATTGGTTTATTGTTCTATGTTTGTATTTTATTTTATTCAAAATTTGGTTATATTTTTTCACAATTTGAAATCTCAATCAATTAACATTTTTTTTAATTCAAGCAATGCATTAATGATTAGAAGCGGAAAAAATGTGAAGGTTTATTGTAATAATATAATGAGTCTTTATCTATATTATGTCACGCCCCGATTTATAAACAAAACATAAATCAGAGAAATCGTGATACATCGGATACGAGACATGCACTTGGGATATCAATCAATAAGAATAATTCAAGCGAATAAGATAAAAATCATCACACTTATCCCAAGTTAAGCAAAAGACCATAAAAGTGCCTCCTCAAGAAGGGATCTTGGCTTCTTGAACAAACCAAATATCAAAGTTTTAAAGATTGATAATAACAAAAGTCTAACAAAAGATGTTGAGTCTAGCAGTGAAAAGTTATCAAGGAAGTATGTATATGAAGATACACACTTTCGCATCTAACTATTACAAAAGATGAGTCTTCAGCTCCACTCCTCTGCTACCTTATACTCTTGCTTCAAGTCTTCTTTTAACCTGTGCATTTTAGAAATAACGCAAGGGGATAAGTATAAATTGTACTTAGTGAACACATGCCTGAAAACATACATATATAATTTTGTCATGCCTTTTTATCGGGTCACACATGGGGTTTTAAGTTTGAAATCCTCCCATGGCACAAAAATATTTTTATGCATGATTATGCTCTTTTATACAGTTAAATTATCTGCAAAACCATGTAACTGGGAGGTGGCCGCCTACAACAGTCACGGTGCTAGTCCAAGTAGGGCGCGACCCCTAACTTGATAGCATCACAGTGCACTAACCGTAATATCTTTCATACTATACGGGCACGATCGCTAAAGACTCGCAATACGCGTAGTCAACATCCACGTTCCCACGTGTAATGTTCTTCTCTATGTGGGGTTCCCCCATAAAGAGGACAGATAGCAAAACATTTCATTTCATGCTTGATTAGTTTTGAAAATGAAACATCATTTGATTTTATTTTGGCCCATGATAGAGGGGTAAAAGAAAGTCCACCTTAGTTGGTGTGGTTACAAGTGATTGATCTAGCTGTCAATCCTTTCCTTGCCCTTTCCTATGACATAAGGAATACGAGTTAATCCTCAAGGGATAATAGATTATCTATAATTTGATTCCTCGAATAGTTCTAGACTCTTAATCGATCTTGGACTTCTCAAGTTGAGCCATCGGATAATGATATGAAAGAATAATTTAAAAATTCGATTTGACGAACAAGGTAGTCAAACATTAATTTAATAGCTCGTGATTCAATATCGAGCGTTAATTCACAAATAAAGTTCATAATTCATTTCAATTGAACAAATACGAGACTTCGTCAAATGATGGAACATTCTTCGAAGATTATGATTATAGAATTCCATAATCCCTTATGAGTCATCGTACATCGCTTGAGAGTATGAGAATTCATCAAGTCGTTTCAAGAGAAGATTAAGTTATGATTAATTGAATCGAATAATCGAAGTTGGTTTGAATTAAGAAGGTTTTCAAAGAGGGTAAGAAAGAAAGGAATTGTCGTCAATGTTGATTGATAAAAGAGATGTCGAATGATATCGAAGATAAGTCGAATTGATCGAAGAAAGAAGAATTAAATTTTCGACACTTGCATTTGTGTCGATCAACATGGACATGTCGACAGGAACAAATGTCGACCGATATGCATGTACGTCGACCGCTATGAAAAATGTCGACTGAAATTCATGTGTGCCGATCGACACCGAGTATGTCGATCGATATGCATGTGTGTCGATCGACACCAATTTTGTCAACCAATATGGAGATTGCATCAACAAAAACAAGTAATCGACAACATGTATTTCGAAATAGCATCTGCGTCGATTGACATGGGTGTGTGTCGATTGACATGCTCTGTGTCGATCAATACGTACACATGTCAACCGAAATAGAGGCATTTTGCCTTCGGCGGATTTTCATGTTTTAGCTCAAATGGTTATCCAGGCTCGTCCAATCGATTTCTAACAACACCAAATGGTTTTCTAACAATTATAATGAGTCTAGACATGAATTTTAACATCAAAACATGTTAGAATCGAGATAAAACCTCAATATTTCCATATAGGGCAAATATATCAAATATGCTCCAAACCATCACAACTCAATTCCTAGGTTGATATCTCGTTTCTAGGCTCATAATATAACATGTTAAACATGTAAACGTTCTTATAAACTCAAGATCAAGCCTAGATCATAACATTCATCAACTAGGGCATAAACCATAACATGCTTAAACTAACAAAATAGCTAGAGAGAGGTTCAATTTATACCTCCTTGACGTTTATAAACCTTCTTAAGCTTGATCAACCCTTGATTTCTCGATTTCCCACTTCAAAACAAAAAGGAAGGGAAATCGGTTGGAAATGGAAAGGAAATTAAGAGAGTATTCTATAAAGGTATGGTTTTACCTTGGAATCTCTTCGTCGGAACCTCATCGGAGCTTCGTCGGAGCTCGCCGAAATTCTCGTCAGAAAAACTTTGAAGAAATTTGAGAGAGTGTAAAAGTAATAATTGTTAGGGAAGCCTTCTATTTATAGAAGGAATGTGAGGGTAAATTCGGAATTACCGAAAGTCAAAGGTTAAAGTGATTGTCATTCGCTTGTCACATCGGTCACTTTAACATCACCTCACGTCAACTCCACATCTCTTCGCATCATTGCACGGGAGATCGTGATATTTTGTCGATCTACAAATATTTATTGATCGATATTATCCTGATACAAAAATGTCGGTGACCCGAATAATTAATCGATATTAATTAAGCTATTTAATAATAATTAATTTCCTTCAATAAAATAAAGGTGACAAATAAATAATGCCAAAATAATAATTTCCCAAATCGAATCGATCGTGAAATATCGAATTAATTCGATATAATTTTTGGAAATTCGATAATTACAACTAATATTTTACGATGGGTGTTACATATTATTTGACAATAAATTAATTATAAAGTAATGTCATTTGTAATGCATCTCTAGCATTAATTAGTTCATTTTTCAATTCATTCATTTCAATCGATTACTATGAATAATTCTAAATATTAAACATACTATTTCTCAATACAGCCCCTAATTTTAAAAATTGAAAAATGCAGCATTACTATTTTACCGTTAAAATTCCCAACTTAATTTGTAACTAAAATTGTAAAAATACTGTATTAACATAGCCTCCATTAATTTGATTTATGAATTTAAAAAAAAATAATATATATATATATATATATATATATATATATATATATAGGGTAGTGATCAGGTGAGAATAGGAGTTACTATGAGAAATAAGAATAGATCTCGCGCATCCATCTCATCAAATCGACGAACATGATTCATTCTCAGCAAATTGAAAAACAAGCATTTTTGTCCCAATATCCTGCAGTTTTAGCCTTTAAAGGCTAAAACTGTAAAAATACTCAAACACAAACAGCAACCTGCATTTTAAGCCCGATTTACTTCATTTTAGCCCGATTTACTTCATTTCTACATAAATATGAATTAAAAAAATTAAACATCTTCTTCTTCAAAGCAGCAACACGAGCGTAGTCTCTATAAAACTCAATATTAACATCAACAGTTCTAAAAACTTTGCCCTTAAAATGCTTCATCTCATCAACACACTTTGGAATAAATGAACATGTAAGATACAAAAATGCACATAGTCAACACTAAAAATGCACAATATAATAGTAAAAATGAACGTCGATCTGAATAAAACAAATTTTTTAAAACTATATTCATGCACAATTAACAAAGTCGAGACAGAACACGAATGCGAAATCCATAAACAAAGAAAAAAATTTGATCGACAGAAGAAATATAAATCAAATCGAACGAAGAAGGAAGAAGAAATCAAATCGCGCGAAGAAAGGAATAAAAATCTGATAAGATACTATTTCAGATTTTAAAAAAAGCTAAAATTACAAAAATAACCTAATTTTGCAAAACTGCAGGATAATCGAGGAAAATTGCACAGGGAGTGAAATAGATCATGAGCGTTGAAATCACAATATCAAAGGCTGAGATTTATTCTCGTTTCTCATATTAAAAACTATTCTCATATGATCACTACTCTCTCTCTCACTACATATATATATATATATATATATATATATATATATATAGGGTAGTAATCAGGTGAGAATAGGAGTTACTATAAGAAATAAGAATAAATCTCGCGCGTCCATCTCATCAAATCGACGAATAGGATTCATTCTCAGCATATTGAAAAACACGGCATTTTTGCCCCAATATCGTGCAGTTTTAGTCTTTAAAAGCTAAAACTGTAAAAATACTCAAACACAAACAGCAACCTGCATTTTAAGTCCGATTTACTTCATTTTTAGCCCAATTTACTTCATTTTTAGCCCGATTTTTTCATTTTTACATAAATACGAATTGAAAAAAATTAAACATCTTCTTCTTCAAAGCAACAACACGAGCGTAGTCTCTATAAAACTCAATACCAACATCAACAGTTCTTAAAACTATGCCCTTAAAATGCTTCATCTTATCAACACACTTTGGAATAAATGAACATATAAGATACAAAAATGCACAAAGTTAACTCTAAAGATGCACAATATAATAGAAAAAATGAACGTCGATCTTAATTAAAAAGTTTTAAAATATATTCATGCATAATTAACAACGTCGAGACCGAACACGAATGCAAAATCCAGAAACAAAGAAAATAAATCTGATCGACAAAAGAAATATAAATCAATTCGAACAAAGAAGGAATAAATGAACATGTAAGATACAAAAATGCACAAAGTTAACACTAAAGATGCACAATATAATATAAAAAATGAACGTCGATCTGAATAAAATAAATTTTTTTAAACTATATTCATGCATAATTAACAACGTCAAGACCGAACACGAATGCAAAATCCAGAAACAAAGAAAAAAATCTGATCGACAAAAGAAATATAAATCAATTCGAACAAAGAATGAAGAAGAAATCAAATCGCGCGAAGAAAGGAATAAAAAATCTAATGAGATACTATTTGAGATTTAAAAAAAAGCTAAAATTACAAAAATAACCTTAATTTTGCAAAACTGCAGGATAATCGAGGAAAACTGCACACGGAGTAAAATAGATCAGGAGCGTTGAAATCACAAAATCAAAGGCTAAGATTTATTCTTATTTCTCATACTAAAAACTATTCTCATATGATCACTACTCTATATATATATATATATATATATATATATATATAGGGGTGCATTCATGGCTGAACATGTGTCCATGAATGAACAGAGACCAAAATCTAGCCCTTGATTTCGAAAATAGACGTCTCATATTTTTTGTTGCCATTTATCATTGTTGCTAGCTTCTTCTATCATTGAAAGGGTAAATTAATCTTAAATGGGAAAAATTGAAATGAAATTAAATCCACATACTAATTTTTTGGATTCAGTTACCATATCAAATCCACCACAATTTTTCCTTTATTATCATATAAATTAGAAAGAGAAAATACACCACGATTTATTTCATAATCTTAAGTTAATTGTTATCATTGTTTATCATTTTGTGTGTCATTGTTTATGGCTTTGTGTATCATTGTAAGGTAATTCTATCAATCTCCTCTATATATTATCGTTAAATGTATAAACAATTTTAATTATTCGTACAATGATATTGAATAAAAATAACAATGATCTTAAAGGTGTATTATAAATCAATTAAGATTAAAACGATAATTTTGATAAAATGATATTTAATACAGGTAACAATGATAATATAAATAGCGTACAATGCTACATATTAACTGAGTTCACACAATGTAGAAAATAAATAAACAATTATCAATCCATTAAACATGAATTCGAACAATGACACATTTATTAAAAAAAAATGACTCACATTTAAAATAATAATGATTCGAATCCTGAATATGTGGATTCCGATGAAGAATGCTTAGATGTAGCCTCAATCAATTTAAACATGAAAAAAAACATAAATATCTTCCCCTCCCACGACCGCCATGGTGACTCCCGGCTTCGCCGGATTCACAAACCGGCTGGTAAGTTCTCTCAAGAACTCCTTCCACCTTGTCGGAGAGGTCGTGGAATCTGAGAACTTTTTGGAGCGATTTCAAAGTGTTTCTAAAAATCTGCGCCTAATTGCTGATCTTTTTCTTTGGTGTCATCCAAGTGTTTCTAAAAAAATTGTAACCTGCAATGAAAATACAAAAAATATGGATGTTAACAATATAATGATCAACAAGTCAGACAATATACAAAACGACTTGGGTAAATTTAACCAAGAACAAATAAATTCTGTTCAATAGCAAGAAATAAAAAAAATTGTATTACAATGAAACAATAAACAGAAAAAATGAACAAAAACTAGCATCGACCTTACAAAATTTCACCACCGTCAAATTCAGAATTTAATGCCCTAGTTCTCCAAATTTTGACGAGAGAAAGAAGATGAACTCAATAGAGAAATATTCAATTTTGGAATAGTGGGGGTGCAATGATGGTAACTACTCCCTAATAATCTTGATTCTGCGTTGATGTGGGTTGCAGGGTGGAAGGATTTGATGTGGGCAGAGAGACAGTGGCCGGCCAAGCGGACGTTGGTGAGGGTGGATATTTAATAACCTAAAAATACAATGTAGCCCCATGAATCGAGATTCCTCGATCTGCCACTGAGTATACTTCCACCACGGTGTGCGATTGTGAGCTATCAAAGCACACATGCACTACTTGTAATCCTTATTAAGGTTGTCGTAACCGAATCCAACATTACAAACGCGAAAGAAAGATGATGAAGTGGTAAGTGGTGGAAGAATCTTAATTTTTCCAATTGTAGGATTGCAGAGGGCGAAGGGGTTGCCTAAATAATTTTTGTCGAGGCAAATCAAACCATGAACTAGCCCAAATAAAACTTCTCAGAATCTATGAGCCTCATTGACATTTTCCACGCGAAGCCAGATAGAATCAATCGTAAAAAAATCATCGTCATTTATTCTGGTATTATTGTATAGTTGATTTTTGACGTGCAATTCTCTGAACCCATGATTAGCTAACTAATCTGAATTTCAACAAAGATTTTTGTGGAAAATGAGATAGGATTGTAATTCCAATATAATATCACCGTTTAAAGGATCAAACATGACTACCAATTACGATTTTATGATTCCAAACAAAAATAGATATATATAGATTTCATTTTCATAGGATAAATAAAATAAATGTTTATATATATCACATTATATTTAAATATTTGATTATTTTCTCACCACATGCAGATATGAACACTATATTTGTATATATATTTCATTTACAAAAGTTTGAAGGGATGCCAGAAAAATTAATTGGAACTTTATAGTATCACATTTCGATGACTTTTAATTATATTGTTCTAATAATATATCAAACTGTGATTTTTTTCATTTTCTTTTTTTTTTGTTCTTATCTTTTAATATCTTGAATTTGCGATTAGATTGAAATTAGAGAGTCGTATCTCTTAACATTTAAAATAATTTTAATAATATAAAATTTATTTTATCTACACAATTAGCTACAACAAACTATGTTATCATTGGCAGGGAAAATTAGAATGGTTTAGATATATACTTATAATCTTGAGTGTCATTCTTTTTATAATTTTGAGTCTTAAGCTATTAATAAAATACAATTACATAATATATATTGATAAACATATGGTGTTAAATAATGTTGGGCCAAATCTGTGGGGAAAATTAATTATTTAGAACTCCCACTTAGACAAAGCTTTATAAGTTAAGCACTACAAAAAATTTGTCATTTTGCGATAGCAAAATCCGTCGCAAAATAGCATTTTGTAACGGATTTGTGACGTCGCAAAAAAGTTCGTCTCAAAGTAATTTATGATCGAAAATTGTAACGTAATTTTCTATCACAAATTTTTTTTTTGTCGCAACCTTTATTTTTTGTCCTAAATCTGTCCCAAATTTGCAATTTTTTTTTTTTTTTTTTTTTTTGTTAGTGGATGGATCCGTTTATTCCAAAGTTGAAAAAGAATTTGATTTCTCTTAGCTTATTAGAGTCAAAGGGGTACTCTTTTAAATCTGAAAATAGAGAGTTGCTCTATTTTACGTGGAAATTATGAGTGTACGTATGTGCTAAAAACATCGGAACATGAAAAAGTGTGAAAAGTAAATATCTTAATCTGTAAATTTGTGCACAATAGTTGATGAAGAAACACTAATTCAAAATTGAAAAAATTACATAAAACTCTACTCTAGAAACAATACTCCTAAGAAGAAAATAAAACAGAAGAAAACAACGTACCCTTTTCTTGTTATAATTATGGTGAAACAAAACTTCCCATATACTCAATCTTGCTCCTCTCATACTGATCCTTGCCGAGTTTTGGCACCAAATCAATACGCTTAATCTCTTTTTTACTGAAAAATTCGTACAAAACTAACTGACCATCAGAAGAAATCTTGAAAACCAATCCATCATTAATCCAAGACCTGACTTGATCAAACTGTCTAAGACACACCAGCTTCACCCAATCCCTTTTATACTCCCATATATCCACATCCAAGGGTGGCTGAATGACAAAAGTAAACAAGAGAATCGAGTCCTCCTTAACAACAGTAGAAGTTTTCCTCGAATATTCAATAAATGGAATCTCTATCATCTTGAATGCCTCACTATGCATGTCGAACGACAATATCACAGGATCCAGTTCAGTGTGATCCTCTTCCATCCCCCACGTCAGCCCATACCAGTAAACCATGCGGGCACTGATCCACGGCCACAGACGGCATATCGACCTTATGATGAAAAGGTGCAGCGGAGGGTGGTCGGCCAACACCCTCCATTTATTTTCCCTCCGCGAGTATACTTCCACCACGGTGCGCCCTTCTGAGCCATTAAGCCAAATCTGCACAACTTTGTAGTCCTTTTTATCATTGTCATAACGGAATCCAACGTTTTGATAGCTGCAGCGACTTGGATTTAGATTCATGTGATCGTACATGTCCTTTTTAGATGGAGGGAGGATTTTGATTTTTCCAAGAGATGGATTGCAGAGGGCGATGGAATACTCTCGGTAGAGGCAAATCAAACCATGAACTGGCCCACATAAGCTTAGTAATCTATCATCCACGCTGTCTAGGAAGATATCGTGATATGGGAAGTCGTAGTAGCATGACTTGTGGGAATCTGCAAGTCTCATTAACAGTTTCCATGAGCCACAAAAACTGCCGGCGAAACGAATCATGCCGGCGGAACGAATCAATCCTACAAAAGCTAAATCGTCGACATGTTTTCTTCTGCTATTGTTGTGTACTTCTCTGAAAGATGATGCATCGATGATATGGCGCCATGATTTGCTAACTGATCTTAATTTCAACAATGATTTTTGCGGCAGACATGATAGGATTGTAATTTTGATATCTTCGTGTAGAAAATCAAATAGACCGTCCATGACTAGGTATATTACGAGTTTGTGATTCCAACAATAAGAATTCAAAGGAAAATACATACATATATAGAAAGAGTGAGAGATATATCCAAAAAAAAATATACGTAGATTTAATTAATTTTTTTGGAGATATATATGATAAGATGCTTATAACTAGATAGATATATGAGGTGATGTATTGTCAATAGAAAGATATAAGATTTGTATTTATTGAGAAGAGATTTGATTATCAATTTAAACTTTTTATATTGTCAATCTAATTATAATGAAAAATAGAAATTTTATATTTAGTTCATTTATCATATATTATAATACTAATATTTATTTTGATAATACTTATTGATATATCTTGTAGCCTCCTGTTCAAATAAAAAAGTAATCGAAAATAAAGATCAATGAATATTTACATCCACCTTTACTAGTTAAAACCGAACCATTAAATTGTGTGGCAGATTCATAAAATTAAAATTGGAGTACAACTATATAAATCAAATGGAAGGTCTCAAGTTAGGCACGTCTAAACGGTTTAGGTGGGTTTTATCCATTAACCCAAGCTAAACACATCTAATATATTCTAATTGGGGATTAGTAAACTCTATTTGGGATGGGTGAACCCTTCTGGGTATGGATAAAACCCGCCTAAACCGTTTAGGCGTTCCTAATGCAAGTTTTTGCCTAAATCAAATTACGAAAACATAAACAACTTTTTAATATTTAAATCAGATTTACATCCGCTTGATATGCAAATTGAATATATATGTCTTATTTTACAATATCAATTTATAATTAACTAAATTATATGTTCTTATACTCTTAGTAATTATTTTTACATATATTTTTCATTTTTATTCATCAATATTATACATTAATATATTATAATAAAAATTATTTTATATACTATATGTCTAACTATGTATATAATTTTTTTAAAAAAATAAAAATAAATAGATTAAACACAAAGCCTACAAAATAGGGTTTTTTTCACAAAATTATCCCATTAAAAATAATACTTGTATTATGTAACAAGTAATAAATATAATAAATTTATGAGATATAATATTTTAAACAAAAAGTGATAAATATAATTTTGTTATATTTTATTGTTATTTTTTGTATATGTAAAATATAATAGGAGAAACAATAAATAATATAAATACAAAAAAAATGAGGGAAAGTGATAATTGTAATTATAAGGAATGTTTTGTTATAGTATATTAGTACATTTGACAAAATATATTCTTAAGATAAAATAGATTGAGAATACATCATATGAATATCTATATAGGGATGCATTATATGGATACTCATCTCTCCTATGTTATATGAGGCCAAAATCCAGCCATTAGATTTAAATTTGGACGATATTGATTTAATTTGAAAATCAAAAAATTTGGTGCATTATCTAATGAAACATACTACATTATCTGGATATAATGGTAATTTTTATATCAAGAGTTTTGTAATTAGCGAGAAACATGGCACATCCTCATTTTCTCTCTCCTCTAGAATTCTTATTAAACTTTAAATAATCATAACTCACTCAATTTAAATTATTTTTTCACATATTATATATCAAATTAAAGATAATTTAATTATCTTTCAAACGCAATCCCTATTACATATATTTCGAATAAGATAATCGCATTAAAAATAAATAATGTAATAGCTAAAACTAAATGATGTACCATAATATAGAAAATAATGTAATGACATATTATATTTACCTTATTTCGATGTTGTTTGTATAAAAAATTGGGAATAATCTTGATGTCACTATTGCGGTTGTATTTTATAGATAAAAAAGGTGTCTAAGTGGTACATTATGTTTTGCTTGTGTATTATACTATTCATGTATGTAACAACAGTGCAAAAATGGGTTACAAAAATGGATCGCAACAAACATATAACACATTGCATTATATAGATAAAATGGGGCTCTAATGGTACATTATGTGTCGCTTGAGTGGTACATTATGTGCCGCATGTGTATTACATTATCCATATTTGTTTCTCTGCAATTGCATGATAAAAAAACAGAACACAGTGCATTAAATAGATAAAACATTGTTGGAGTGGTACATTATGTGTCGCCTGAATGATACATTATTGTCGCATGTGTATTACATTATTAATATCTATAACAACAGTGCAAAAATAAAAATGGATCGCAACAAAAATAAAATACAGTGCATTATATAGATAAAATGGGATCTGAGTGGTACATTATGTGATGCATGTGTATTACATTATTCATGCCTGTAACAATGGTGCAAAAATGGGCAGCAAAAATGGATTCCAACAAAAAACATAACACAATGCATTATATAGATAAAACGTGGCCTGAGTGGTACATTATGTGTCGCTTGAGTGGTACATTATGTGTAGACTGTGTATTACATTATCCATGTCTGTAACTGTGAAAATAAAAAACTGCTCCAGAAATTAAAAAACTGCACACTACTCTAGATAACTAATTCGACAAATTCATGCGCCAACACCTTACTCTTCTTAACCACTTTTCCGATTGTATTTAGCGTCGCCGTTTCCCTTTTCTCTTGCGATTACACAGGGTTGTTATTGAAGAATACAAACGCATCCTTTTCATCACCAGTAGACTTTGCGGTCACCTCTTTCAGTCGCCCTACCCATCACAGATGCACGATTAAAATCACCAATAACAAAAAAGAAGTAGAAATTGCCAAAAACTAAAATGATAAATGAGATCCATGTGAAAAAATCTAGTGTGTTTGATTGGTCTTGCCCCAAATATCTGCATCACTCAATAAATAATTAATTTATTAATATATATTGGGTGCGCTCATCTCGTCTTAACATTTGAAAAATGTTAATTAATTCAAAATTAATTACTTGTTGTCGTCTTAACATGAATAATTAATTCATGCTGGCCGCGTATGGAAAAATTATGAAAACAAACATAAAGACATTTTGCATACCTAATTTGCCCTCAAATTAAAAATACGGAATTCAAAACATTAAAAGAAAAACTGAATTTAAGCCGTTAGATTACAATAATTAAAGGTCCAGATTTGATCTCATATAACATTTGAGAGATGGGTAACATATGATGACCACTATATATATATATATATATATATATATATATATAGAGAGAGAGAGAGAGAGAGTTATGCTCAAGTGCTAAAATTAAAATTTGTGCTAGATAGGAATGAATCTCAGCCATTAGATTGATAGCATCAATGGTTGAGATTAAAACATCAAAGATTGAAAAATTATGCATAATTCTCGTTCGTGCTTAATTGCTTTATAAATCATGCTTTATCGATTAAGCATGATTTGTAAAGCAAAAAAGCATGAAATCTGGTATAAAGTTTTAATCTCAACCATTGATTTTTAAGATGAATGGTGTGGATATTCATTCATATTTAGCACAAACTAATTTTTAGCATGTGATTCACTCCCTATATATATAGAGTAGTGATCATATAATAATAAGATTTCTCGTGCTAAATGAGAAAAGATCTCAGCTGTTTAAAATCTCAATCGACGGCACAGATTAAGCCCGTCCCTTCCAATTTTCGATGCATATTTTGCACATACTCAATGCATAAAAGGGTAAGATAGTAACTGTCTTCTCTATTTAGATTTAAACACACTCACTCTCCTAATTTGCAAAAATTGGAGAAAAATCGAAACCCTCAAATTTGGGGATTTTTTGTTTTTGGGCGAAAATCCACGAATTGCTTGGTTCAAATTGCACTCAAGGTGATGGGTAAGCAATGTGTGGGAGGAATTTGTGAAATTCTAAGTGTTGAGGGAGTAATTTTGAGAGAAAATTGGAGGGGGTTCATGGGTTTGGGGTTTTGAGAGAAGAGAGAAATAAAAGTGAGAAGAGAGAGAAGGGATTCGAATATATAAAAAATCCGACAAACTCGGCGATCTAGAAACGAACTCGGTGACCGTCGTGTTTGTGAACTGGTTGCCGAGTTTGTGTCATAGCCAAAAAAATAAATTCGACAAACTTGGCAACCTGTTTACATACTCGGCGACCGCCGAGTATGTAAATAAGATGTCGAGTTTGTGTCATACCTGTAGGGTTTTACCGTGAACCGAATCACCAAAACCAAACTGAACCGGATCGGATCTATGGATATTGCTCATAATTAATATTCTCAAAACCCTAGCATGCTCCTATGAATTTAATACAAGATTGTGGATTTAGGGTTTACCGTTATTTCGTAGTCTCTGAACCGATCTTTCGCGTTTGAATTCCAAACTTCGATTCAACCACGCGATTCGAATTTGTCTGCGGAAACAGAAATTAGCAACCCTAATTTCAAAACAAAATTCAAAAATAACAGAGGGAAGAAAGAAAATATGTTCTCCAGATTAGATCTTCAGATATGTATCCCGACGCTGTTCGGATCTACTACTGGTGAGGACTCCGTAGATCTGTAATCTGAGCAGGACCAGAATTCGAAAATTCTCCTCCTTTGAATCTCCAGTCGGCGCCCTCTCTCTCTCTGCCCTAGGTTTTTGACTGATTTGAATAATCACAAAAAGGTGGCTAGGGTTTCCAGAGAGAGTGGTCTATTTATAGACCCAGGGTTTTATCCCTAATGGGCTACTGGGCTCAATTCAGCACACTTATTTGGGCCAGACCTGGGACCTAATGCAAATAATAAAGTGGGCCTATAAATTAATTAATTCCCATGTCCACAACCCAGGACACAATTAATTAATTAATATTAATTCTTTTTCACCACAGAATTAATACTGACCTACCCCTTTATTACCACGTTATGAGAACGGGTTGCATTAATTGAGAATCCCCATATTTAAGGTTACCGGACATTCATTAATTAATCGGAGCCTCTGACAAGCTCTAACTACGATTAATTAATATCTTATAATTCCTGCCTTATCACTCGTGCCTGAACTTAATCAGCCTGCAGGACTTTGGCACGATGAATGTTATTGAGCTCCTCAGGGAATGTCCCCATCCTATTACTCGGATATGGTTACCTAAGTTCAGTCTCAGGCGGTACTACACGAATCGCTGTTACCCAAGATGCGGATATACAAGCGCGCTGTGTTGGCTCTCCGCCATGGCAAGTCAAAGCAACAGTCAACCCGTGCAAACCCCTGAACCTTCGTTAGGGTTTGGACTCAATCAATATAACGAGATATTTTATTCGCTGATGTCAGACAGACGAATATATCTCACTGCGGTCCATCAATACGCCACCTCTGCATACCAGCATGTCAAGTAACCAAGACAGACTACTTATTCTGACAATGCCGCAGCCATCCGGACAGACGTATCCTCATACGCTGTCTCGGCTGTGATCATGGTTTATGTCTCACTAGGTCAAGTGATCATACTGTCTTCTGAGATCTACAACACGCCGTATGATCGTCCCTATCGGTGAGACAAGAGGATACCATTGTTCATACATGTACGATTGTTAACAGATAGGAGAAATAAACCGTTGTATACACATTGTAATAAATGCTTTCAGTATACAAAACCCATCAGTACCCAAAAATAAATTTCCACAAACTCAGCGACCTAACCAACAAACTCGGCACTGTCGAGTCTGTTTTTTGGTTGCCGAGTTTGTGTTGTACCTGATTAATTTAACGACGAACTTGGCAACTGGATTTTTATGTACGACGACCACCATTTCTGTGTTCGGGTCGCTGATTTCATAATTCATAGAATTCCTCTCATTTCCTTCTCTTTTCCTGCACTAAACAACCTCAAAAACGAAGAGTGAACTTAAAACACAAAAAAACGGGGAATACCACACAAATTCAAACGACTAGAAAGCAATAAATATTGGGTTGTCTCCCAACAAGCACTTTATTTATTGTCTGTAGGTAGACACAACAACAAATTAGCCTATGGATCAATCAAGTCAATTTTGACTCGCTGACCATTAACAGTAAAAAGTTTTCCATCAACACCAAGTAATTCAAAAGTTCCATCACAATTTACCTTCTCAATTCAGTAGGGACCAGTCCACCTAGACTTCAGTTTTCAAGGAAACAAACGCAACCGAGAGTTGAAAACTAATACCTGATCACCTGAGACAAAGTCATGGCTTCGAATGTGTTGATCATGAAATTTCTTTGCACGCTCCTTGTATAGTCTCGAACTCTCATACGCTTCATTCCAAAATTCTTCAAGCTCTGCAAGCTGAAGACATCTTTTCTCCTCTGCAGATTTCAAATCCCAATTGATCTTCTTCACAACCCAGAATGCTCTATGCTCCAACTCCACCAGCAGTGTTTGTGTCGTATGTAATTTGAGAATTTTACGAACTCGGTGACCCAGCTGCAAACTCGGCGACCGCCGAGTTCGTATTTTGGGTCACCATTTCCGTCACGAGAAGAAATTGCAGTTTTTTGTCGACCTTTTCTCACTTCGTCCTCTTGTTAATGCATACGTACATCAATTGGCACTTTAACACTTAGTTATATTCTGTAAACAACTCGATGTGCGTGAATCCTGCATAGATAACCCAAAACCAAACCAAACGTAATATTTCTGTAACGCCCCCATCTGACCTTCCCAATATGAGGCCACGTTACATTGATGTTTCAGGTTTTGATGTGCATTCCGGAATATTCAAATAATATAAAGACTTAAATTTCAAGTTTAAATTAGTTAAACAGTAGAAATAAATCCTTCGAGTCAAATAACAAAACAGAAATTCGGTCAATTAAATATTCAAAAGAGGGAAGGAGATTTTCAGAGAGCGGTGCAGCAGTGTGTGTAGCGTGATGGTGACATGTATATGAAGATACATGTCACAGGATCTTTATTCTTTGCAAAAATTCTTCACTTCTCCAGCTTACACCCGCTACTCCCATCCTTGCTGCTTAACCTGCACGTTTTAGAAAGAACGCGAGGGGCTGAGTACTTTCGTACCCAATGAGGAACATGCCCGAAATCATACATAATATAGGAAACATGCTATGCAACTCACGCAGCTAAACACGGGGTTTTGTTGAAAAGAACCGTGTTAGCCAAAACATTTTATTTCACACGTGTTTTATTTTAGGTGTTATCATATCTGTTTCAGTATCATTGAACTTTGACACACGGTCAATCTAATTCATAAATTCATCATAAGGTTCCCTCGCCTTAGATGTTGGGTTCGCTCACCCTTTCGTTTCACATATAATTCATTCTAAGGTTCACTCGCCTTAGATAATTGGGCTCGCTCACCCCTTCTTTTCACATATAT
>JAPKLW010002130.1:0-47500 GCA_026898455.1 Plectranthus barbatus
CAAATGAAATAAAATTTATGATGGTTCTGGAGAGTAGAATTATGTTTTTCTTTAGATGTGATATCACCATAAACCTAATAAAATCTTGATTGGATATCAAAAAAAAAATCTGGATCCTCAAGCATCAAAGAATGAATCTAGAAATATAATTTCAAACCTTCAAATATTAGAATATATTAAACCGAAACAGAAATAGATACAAGATTTAACAGAATAGGCGTTCTCAGAGCACAATCAACCAACAGATTTTTGTGCATGCTCTGATGAGTTTTAAGCAGTCATTAGGAGATTAAATCTAAAATCTATTAGAAAAATAGTCTTCGACAACCAAATATCATCAATTAAATAATAAAAACACGAAGGGATCATCAATCAGACAAAATAACAATAATTGACACCTCAAACTTTCATTATCCATCCAAAGAAAATAAAAAAAATAATCAATAACTGATAATAAAAAAAAAAATAAGAACCTTAAGCGGAAATAACGAGGAATGAAAGATTAGAGAATTGTGGGCTTGGTGGAGAGTGGTGACCGCCGACAGGATTACAGTTGTGCCGCTGCGATATTGGGGTGGGGACGAGGAAGAAGAACCGTGGGCTGCGCCGTTTCTTCTTGAATATGAGATAGAACTCGCAATACTGATCTAATATAATGCCACAAATAAATAATCACCAAAATTGTTTATTAAATTCTATGAACGAGCGCGAAAAAATTGAAAGGGAAAAAATCCAATGCACTCACATTTACTCAGCATGGACGTGAAAATCGCAGCCAATAATCAACTCTGATAGTTGGGATATGAGAAACCTTGGACCACTCCGAATCATCACTTCCTTCTTCCAGATTTTGCTTTAATAATGGACACGAGTTGATGTGGATTTCATTCAATCTGGTGAGGCCTTGCATGGCTTTCTTAGAGGGCAGATGCCTTAACTTTGTGCAATTATATAAACTCAAAGATCTAAGAGATGACAATCTCTCCAACCATTCAGGCAACACTTGTATTCCAAAGTTATTCAAACATAGAGTATGAAGAGTAGTGAGATGCTGAAGTTGATCCGGGACACCATCCCACTCCTCCTTCCCATCCAACCATAATTCACCAACACATGCCAATGCTGGGAAAATGCGATCAAAGCAAGCAATATCCATATCCCCACTACCACCAATAAATAACTTTTCAATGCTGCCAAGAGATCCAACCTCCACAACCGCATCACTTAATATGGGAACACCACGAATTCCCAATTCCCTAAGATGACGCATTTTATGTAGAATCCTCATCACTTGCCCCATATTTGTTATATTCTCTGATCCATTTAAGACCAGCGACTCCAGTGACGGTGCGCACAACTCTACCATCTCCAATGGAAAATTAGTCAATCCAGTGCACTCACTAAATCCCAACTCACGAAGTGAAGTGAAGCCGTGTACTGATGATAATTGCCCCCCACTTGGATATGCTGCCTTCAGATTTGGACAATTAATTACATACAACTCTTCCAGAGCATTGAGCTTGTGTACATCCTCCGGCAATCTCTCAAAACTCCCACAACGAGATATGACCAACCTCCTAAGAGATGCTCCACCACCTCCCAAGCACAGAACTAGATGTGTTAAGTTTTTGCAATTTCTTATGTACAACTCTAAGAGATCTAGATTGTTATTGAATAACCCATCTGGAAGACACACCATCCCATCCACATCTTCTATAGTGAGTTCCCTAAGTGTGGTCAACTTGGATTGACATATGGTTGCCAAAGGTAAACCATTTTCCATGCCATTTATCATCAACTTTTTAAGGCATGGAAAATGACTTGGAGCACTCTTCAATTCTCGACAATCTTCAATCTTCAAATACTCAAGATGGTGAAACACGGATACTTGAGTTCCACATGAACTCGACAATTCAACTTTTGTCCATGCACTCAGATTTCTCATGCCAATCAACTCAAGCTTTTCCAGTGCTGGAAACACGACAATCATCGACTCCTTATTAAAACTATCCTCTTTAATGCCGTAGAATGAAGACCCTAAACATTCTACATTCAAAAGTCTATGCAAATAAAGATACTTGAGGCGCGGCAAGTGCCCCATCATGGGGATTTCTTTGCATTCTGTACAACTCGAAAGTTTTATATCTATCAAATTATCAAGTCTTATCCACCGATCTTCTCTCACTTCCATCTTCAATGTCCACGATGGGAAACTGTTGCCTTTAAATCCTTTAATCTTCAAGCTCTCCAAATTCCAATGAGGTTGTAGACCTTCCAACACATTCTCATCATTACTCGCATCATCTTCTCGAGACTCATTCCACACCAGCTTTAACTTGAGAATGTTTTCCTTCTGAATTAAATTTGCATTTCGTGCCTCTTCTTTATCAGGAACCTTTTCAAGGTTTTGAATCTTTATTTCTCCTTTCAAATTCATGAGGCTTCCGAGCTCCATAATTCCACAACCCTCTTCATCGCTCACTGGATAGAATGGCAGAGATTGAAGAGAAACCAATTTTCCAATCTCTGGTGGCAACTCTATATTGGGAATATATAAATGCCTCAGGTTAGCCGCCAAGAACTTAATTGTATGTGGCAACTTTCTCAAACACCCTTCACCACCATATTCCACAGTCGCTCTCAATGTCTGAAGGTGAAAGAGGTCGCCAATGGAGTCCGGTAAACATTCCACACCAGTGTTAGAAATGTCGAGAAGCCTCAAACAAATAAGTTTTCCAATCTCCATCGGCAACTCTTTCATTTCACCATCATTCAAAATCAAAACATGAAGGCGTGTCAAGTTTGCAAACATACTAAAGGAGATTTTATCACTGAAGAATAATGCACGCAAACATATGGCATGTTCTTCAGATATAGGAGATGATTCATCTTTAAGATGTTTGGATATGTATCGAACTTGCTGAATACCTTCATCCAATCTAGGATTCAAAATAGATGAAGCTAAATCATGCACTAGGTCATGCATGCTAAAACCATGTTGATCTCTTTCATGAACTTGTAATAAGGAGCTTCCTAGAAGGGCATTAAACACGGTGTTTCCAACATTCTCCATATCTTGATGTGTTTGAAGAAGTCCATCTGCCATCCAGAGATGAATCATCTCATCTTTTTTCATCAACCTACCTTTAGGTAGAATAGAACAATATCCAAAACACTTCTTCAGTGATGGCGATGACAAATTGTCAAAGCTCAATCTAAGTATGTTTGAGATATTATTTTCATTTCCTCCAAAATCCGAAAACCATTTCTTTTCAATTGAGCACCATTCATTCTCGGATTTGCCGCGTAAAAAGCTCCCCACTACTTTAGCTGCTAACGGCAATCCTCCACATTTTCTTGCAATACTAACTCCAATGGACTCAAATTCAGAGGAAATACTATTTTCTCCAAAAGCTTTAGCTTTGATTATGCACCAACATTCCTGTTCAGATAGAACTCCCAATTCATGAGTAAAATTTGTTTTTGCAATTGAAGCAGTATTTCCTTTCCTTGTAGTAACAAGGATGACATTTCCCTTTGCTGGACTAATTGCTTCCAAAGAAGAGATAAAATTGTCCCACTTGTCCATATCTTCATTCCAAACATCATCCAACACAAGCAAATATCTTTTCTTTTCAAAATTTTCTTGAAGCTTTCTTAACACAACTTCCCTATTTCCATCAACATTTGTTCCTGTTAATGATAAGAAAATGTTCTTGAATACAGTCTCTGGAACAAAGTTCTCCGAAACATACACCCAAATACGATTCTCAAAATGAGAAATAATGCTGCTATCATTGAATACTTTCCTGGCCAGCGTGGTCTTCCCCAATCCGCCCATCCCAACAATGGGAATCACAGATAATAGTCCCTCGGTTGGACTATTGATCACCATCTCCACTATTTTCCTCGCATCATTCTCTCGTCCAATAAAAACTGGATCTTTAGTAAATGAATCAGTTTCCCTGGATGCCGAGGCTTCAGTTCCAGCTCCAAAAGCAGGTGCACTCTCTATTCTCCTCTGAAGGTCCAACCGCGTCGTCGCCTCATCATTAATTGATTTCAACTTATCATCGATATCCTTGATTTTCAGAGCCATCCTGCGACGGAATGAAAAAGAAGTACAGTTGGGGAAGAAGCATCTAACCTTTTTCTTCATTTTGCTGCCTCTCCGCACTTCCTTGCGAAGGAGTTGATAGTTGATCTCATCAAATAAGTAATCCGCATCGAAAGCGACACCTTCGAGCTTCCTCAGCCAACGGGAGACGTGTTTGTTGGTGACTACCTTCGTCTCTGCGTCTTCCAACAGATCTTGAATCATGGCGGCAGAATCTTTTAGCTTTAGCAAGTCCTTGCCGAAGTTCCTCACGAGCCTGATCTCTTCCGCAGAAACTGAGATCAGTTTTTGCAGCAGAACTTCTATGGTGACTCCGATGGCAGCTTCAGCCATTGTTGGAGATAAGAGTCAATCGGATCTGAGATTTGAGTGTAGAGAGAGAAAAGTCAACCAAGAGAAGAGAGTTTCAACTTGGAAGAAATCAGTAGGTGAAGCTTTACATATCATAAACCCATTCCACTTTAACTATTGCACTCTTTCATTGCGTGTCTTTTTTTAAAAAAAAAATTATATGATTTTAATTATATATAATTTCTTTGCTCAAATTCTTCAATTTATAACTCTTTTTGAAGCAAATTTTCCTTTTTTTATCACTAAATTTATAAAATGCGCTAGGCGGGTAAATGAACACATCACTACAGAAAAACTTGTTTTTACCTAAAGCGTAAATTAAATTAGAAAGATAAAAGTTAATTTTGACAATTGTATATATTAGATTCACCAAAATTATTTGAAATAATTAGATTTTTAAAATTTTAAAATCGATTTAATTGAGTCTCTTGTCTTTTTAGCAGTAATTATTTATGCATGAATTCTTATTATAGTCTAGTTAAGAGAGAATATGAATATTTTATAATTGTAAATTTATATTTATTTGTTTGCTCGTATTATTTTATTTCGTTTTATACAATTTAAATGCATCACGGCATTGCAAATTGTTAATATTGACAATCTCATTAGAAACTTGCCTTCTAAAAAAATATATTAAACATTATATTCTAATTTGGGATCATTTTCTCAAATTAATGTAAGATATTAATATAAATAATCTCATAAAATAATATATTAAATATTATATTCTAATTCGGATCATTTTCTCAAATTAATGAATGATATTAACATAAATAATCTCATAAAATATTATGTTTCAAGTCCTGTTGGTGGTATTGGCAAGTTAATATGTACCTTGTTGCAAAAAATGGTGTGCTAGATAGAAAGAGCTATATTTAAGTTAGAAATAATTACGAGTTAAGTATGACCGAACTGGAGCTTGGTAGAAAACTCGAGGCTAGACTCGAAGTCAAACTCTTTAAACTCAACTTAGCTCGATCGAACTCGATTTAATATTGTCATGCATCACATCAATGCATATGTAAAGTCGATGTGCAGCCCCCTTTATTCTCAAAGAGGAAAGGGTCCAAGATTTTAGAAATGAATGAATTCTTGCAAAATCGAAGTGCTTTGGAAGAGTGATTGAGCCTTTACGCTTTATATTCTTTTCAATTATTTGACAGATTTCATTATGTTTGGGCATAGAAACTCCTGCTCTATGATAAGGGTATGATAATTACAATAACAATCTTGAAAGATTATCATGAACATGATCCATACATCACACACAGTCACATACATACAAACATCAGTCAAGAAAGAAACAGACTCCAATCCAGACAAATTTATTCAACAAGGTTGTCACTTCAAGAACTTGAAGGTTAACCCCAGACTACTACATGACTACAACTACACAACATCATGCATTAAGAGTGTTCTGACAAGGTTAACTGTAAATGAGTTATGTCTCAATGCGCACCTTTCTTTTGCACTGTCACCAAATCCAGAGTAGAGCCATAAGTTCTGTTAAGCACCTCAGCACACCAGCCATGGCCATCATCTACCGTTGGCATCCGAACCTCCATGACGGGAGCTGCAGGACTTTGAGCCCCAGGCATAATGACCACTGCGAAAACTCTCAAAATGTTTGCTGCATCTATGTCCAGGCACACGTTGATCTCCGGAACACCTTTTGGTGCTGGTGGTATCCCTATGATCTTGAAATAGCCCAGGAGATGGTTCTTCTCTGCTACTTTCTCATCTCCCTCGTAGACAATAATCAAAGCCTCGGCTTGGTTATCTTGCACGGTTGTGAAGATCATGTCTCGTCTAGCTGGCATAGTTGTATTCTGATGTATAATAGGTATGAAGCTGTTCCCATCTGCTCTCACACCAATGCTTAGTGGTGTCACTTGCAGTGTTAGAAGGTCCAAACGCCCTAAAGGGTCGTTAACTCTTGATGCTACCGCGCCTTCCAGAGCTGCCCCTCGGGCTGCAGCCTCCAAAGGGTTGATTTCCGTGCTTGGATCTCTTTTGCAAACTCCTCTGACAATCTCCTGCAGCTTTGGGATATTTGAGCAGCCGCCAACAAGGATAACATCACTTATATCCCCTGTTTCTACCTTTGCATCCTGCAAGCACTGTTTAATTAGGCTCTCACATTTCTCAAAGATTTCTCGATTCACTTCCTCGAATTCTTCCCTATCCAGAACCTTGCATACGCTTTTCCCACCCCCTAGGTCAACTTCGACTCGAACATTATCCTGCGAGGAGAGTTTATGGATGGCGTCCTGAGTAGCAACACGAAGCAACCCCATTTTCGTAATCTCCTCAATCCCACGGGTTGAGAAGTAACTTTCCATATCGGGTAGGAGGTGGCGCATCGTGTTTAGAAGTATGTCTTCTCCTCCTAATACACTTCCTGCCAAGGCTTTTATCTGTGAGACTCCCCCTGCAGTGGCGGAGACAGCTACATCACAGAAGCCAGCACCCATGTTAAAAATAACAGCAATTTTCTCAATTCCGCTGCCCACGGTATCGGGTGCATTAAGCTGCTGCTGTTGCGCATACAACAATGCAACCGCAGTTGGTTCAGGCATCAACCTCAGAACTTGAAGACCAGCCATGGCACATGCTCTTTCAATCCGGGTCACCTGGAATCGGCTAAATGACACTGGAATGGTCACAACAACAGATCGTACACGGCGTTTCAGCCGAAGCTCAGCCATTGTTCTCAGTTCAATGAGAAATATTGCAAGAACTTCTTCCGGAGTCGTTGACCTCCACACGTTGTTCACTAGAGCTGCAATAAATGGTCTGACACCAATATTCAAGGTCTGAACCAGAAAGGGCAGGCTTTTGCTTGCATGAACGACGGGGTCCGTGTCCACTCTACCAACGAGACGTTTTACGTTGAAGACTGCAGCCCCAGATAGCATCTCATACTCATGAGCCAGCTGATTGCTCACACCTCCAGCAGGAGTCTCATCTTTGAAGGTGACATACGACCTCAGCAACTTCTGGTTTCGGGTGTTCCTGATGAGTTCCACTTCAGAGCCATTCCAGAATGCAACACTACACTGTGAAGTGCCAATGTCAATCCCAATTGCAATTTCTGGTAAAGATGAAGAAGATTTGTCATCTCCTGCTGTTTCACCATCAAAAGCAACAGTGTATGCTGGATTTGTCATTCTTGAATATGAAAGTATCCCTGCAAAATACCAACAAATGTGAGAGAGATAAGATTGCTACTGGACAACTTCGTATTCATCCTCTAGAACATTCTGATTTAGTTTACCAAGAATCCAAGATGCCAAAAAAAAAAAATGTAATGCCTCTCAGGCTTTCCAGCAAACACCAAGAGATCAATTCATCTATTTCCCAAGAAACATCAAGAACACTGATCATATTTCCAAAAGCATAAAAGGAACAACAAATGAGCCATCGAAATTTCAGGTTATCTTTTCCAATAATACAGACCACTTGTATGATGAAACGAAATACACATCCGTATGCCGAAGTAGAATAGAGAACTAAATGATTTAAATAATAAACTAAAGCAATAAAATAAAATTTAAAATATTTATTAATGTAATTTATAAAAACGGGTCATAATAAATTTACCTGCTAGGGTGCGTCTAAAGGAAAAAATGCCAGCACACGGCGGCGCCGGCGACTATCGTCCAACGGTGATGGTCACGAATGACGACGGGATTGACGCTCCCGGCCTCAGAGCTCTTGTTCGCCATCTCGAGCGCTCCAGAGAATGATTATTAGGAAGTAATTGAAGATTTAAATTCAGTTGTTTGCTTGATGCCTATATAATTGTGAGAGAATCGTTTCGATTGGCTTGAGAATAATTAAAGATTGAAGTTCTTTTGATTGCTTGATGCCTCTATGATTATGTGAGAATCGTTGCGATTGATTTGCATGTTGAATTGGAAAGATATGATCTTCGGGGAATGAGTGCATAAATTATGGAATTATCTTCTCACTTCTTATAACTATTTTTTTTTCCAGTGAAAAGTCTGCTGCTAGTCATAGACTCGTAGTATTACATGGGGAAATGCGATTTCTGCCAACCCTGTGGAAATCAGTGGTGCAATTGCCTTTGCAGTTTCTGGTCAGTCTAAATGTTGTTTTTTATCATTTAAAACTTGTATATGTATTGATTTGGGAATGCCTAAAAGAAACTGAAGAATAAGGTTATGATTTAGTTCAACTGTAAAGGGTAAGTTCCCATGCACAAGTACTTGGTCTGGAAATAATTACTTATCTTCTTAAATGGTTTCTGTTCTTGATCACATCAAATTTATGTGTTAAAGGTACATTTATCAGTGTTGCATACTAGATACTTGAGTGAGGAGGAAGAGTACACTTCATTGTGGAACTTGTGCTTAAATTGGGTGAAGCATTTTTGTAGTCATTCACTAGGATGCAATATATTTGATTTAGTCCATCTTTTCTTTCATGTTCTGAATATTTACCATGGCAGATCAATTATAATAAGAGAGAGGGAAGCAACTAGTTTAGGAAGATGGTCGCCTTAAGTAGAAATACTGAGGTTACTATAAGCCGTAACTTGTAAAGATTAGGCTTGTAACATGGTTTCACATTTAAAGACTGATTTGTTTTTGGTGATGTGTGATGCTTTAGATTGTGATAGGCATTTGTCTTACCCTCGTGCTGTGTAATTTGTAGTTTCTCTTGGATAAGAATTTTAAAAGGTTTGATGTAGGTTTAAGAAAACTTGCAAAAAATTAATTAAATTGGAAAGAGATTTCTGTCTACCTGTATTTTTTAACCTATAACGATTAGTTTGTATGTAAGAAGCTGTCCCATTCTAGTTTAAGTTAAAGCTTCTAAACATAAATTAGTTTGCTGGCTTCTCTATACAAGTCCAGGGTATCTAGTCCTACTGAATTAAGGATGAGTACTTATCGAAGCTACCTTAGTCGGTGAATTGGGCTCCAGATGATCAATTTATGAACAAACATTTCGCGTTAGGTGATGGGAATATTACTAACTACAACAGATAAATAAGCAGTCTTATTTTCCACAAGTGGATAAGGTTTATGATTTTTGTTTAATATGCAATTAGTGTTGAAGGTTTTTTCTCATTTATGTCATTGGGTGTTGCAGGAACTCCGGCTGACTGTACATCTTTGGGTATTTCTAAAGCTCTCTTTCTCTCAATACCTGATCTGGTACATAATATTTCTTCAGCTGAATGTAAACTATAGAATGAAGGTTTTCTTAGCCTTTTCCTTAGATTCACAAATATCCAGCTCCTGATATCTAGGCACGAATAAAAACTTTGTCGTTTCCTTTGAGTATTTATTGAATTCCCTCAGTTCCGTTCATTTTGCTTGTAAATTTTAGTAGTTTTTCCATAGTCCGGTAATGTTTACAACATATCTTTCCCTTGAAGGATTTTTAAATCTTTGTGCATTAGGTTTTCGATTAGAAGAATTTCTTAACAGTGTGCCCTATCAATATTTCTTTGCAGGTAATCAGTGGCATCAACATGGGTAGCAACTGCGGTTATAACATGTCAGTAACCATACCTGTATTTGACTCATAGTTTTGGATCCCATAAAATATTTAGAATATTCAATTTTGAGGCCTATTTGCAGCTACTGGTAGTTTTTTAATGCGAAATCATGTCTTTCAATGTAACATGCTTATGTTGATTTCACATCTTGATAATTGCAGTGTTTATTCAGGGACTGTAGCAGGGGCTCGCGAGGCATTTTTCAGTGGTGTACCTGCTGTTTCTATATCATATAAATGGTATAAAAGGACTTCTTTGATGCAGAAGGTTTACCATAACTACTTTCTGTTTGAAATTTTAAAAGTCTTAGCTGTCTTATTTTGTTGCCTTCTGAAATTGGCCCATGAAGAAATTCAATGAGTTACTGTATTGACTGCCGATGTTCAGGGCCAGAGGGATTAGTAAGGTTGTTGATTTTGCATTGACAGCAGGGGTTTGCTTGCCCATAATTAGCTTCATATTGACTGAAATCAAGAAGAAGACTTATCCTCAGAACTGTTTTCTGAATATAGATTTTCCAACTAATGTTATGAATCATAAGGTAGTCTTTGAAATACAAGATCATCACCATTCTTTAAGAATTAAGCTTAACTATTATTAATCACAAGATCTAGGTTTCAGTCCTTTCTTTTCTCATAATCTCACAAATTTAACTATTTCTTCTTGATATTTTCAATGAAAGCTTTGTCTTTTGGTTTACTGGTTGAAAGAAGGGTAATAAGATTCTTTCTTGTCCTTGAGCAGGGTTACCGCCTAACGAAGCAAGCAAAGAGAGTTATGAAATCCAGGTGGAGGCAAGTCACTTCTGATGCTCAAGGAGGGAAAATGTTATCAACTATGACTATGGATACAGATGCATCACCACACCCAGAATCAGAGGCTTTGAGTTCGAAACATGAGCATCTTTTGTTTAGGAGACTAGTATGTTCTCATTCTCTTCTACCATTACTGTTGCACCACCATTGAAATTAATCTTAAGAGATTATAAAATGCAGTGGTTTTTTTTATTTCATCTGTTTATATATCAATTCATTCACTTGATACCTTATTCTTTTCTCAGATTTGGCTTTATTCTGTTTATTGTTGGACTAGTGGATTTTCTCATTTTATTATTAATGGAGTTCCCTCTTCATCCTTTTCTAGGTCAAGGGATCGCGTGTGCAAGATGGTGACACTAACACAGACTACTCTGCCCTTCGAGAAGGATACGTATGTCTGAATCCAATATGTTATTCACATGGGAGAGATCCATTTCATTGTTTCAACTTTTCCCTCTATTGCAGATTACTATAACTCCTCTAGGTGCCCTGTCGCCTGCAGAATCAGATAGCCACCTCTACTTTCAACAGTGGCTCCCAAGTGTGACTAAATTATTCTCTTCTTCTTCCCTTTAAACAAAGAAGCTTCTTCCTTCTCCATCATCACTTGTGAGTTTCTGAATCAGGTTTGCAAATTTTATAACTGCATATCCTTCGCAAATCATAATTTTGACTAGATTTATATTTAGCGTTGTTTCATGTGCCATTGTTAGTTGATGCTTCATTTCAATTTATAGTCCAAAATTTAACATTTTTTGTAGGGCTTTTGAGTTTTGGGATTGTTTGATGAAACTTGTTATCACACTACTCAACTTGTTAGTTCGTTCGAAACCTTCATAAGTGTACCAAAATGAAAATATTTAGTTATTTGTTAGAATTTATTACATTGGTATAGTTTATTAAATTATAAGTATATCCATTATCTAAGTACTTCAACAGTTTTATTCTTTCATCCCTTTGGTACTCAACTTTTATTCTTTTGTTAGTCTATTTTTATTTTTATTTTATTTTTTTGGCTTTGCTCTTGTTTTTCTTGCTATGTGGTTTCATGATTTAGAGTCTTATTATATTATCTTGTCTTTCTTGTTTTTGTTTTGTTACCAAGGCAAAATAAGTTACTCTGATTTGTAAAGTATTGCGGGTTGTAAATGAACCAAGCTTTTCGTGAGCTATCTGGATTTTAGCTCGATAATAACTCGTTTGAGCTTGTTTCGTATAGCTCATTTGTTAAACGGATCAAATTTGAGCATTATATTATTTGATTCGTGAGCAGAGTCGTTAATTAAAAAGAGTGAGAAATATAAAATAATTACTTTTTTAAAAGTAATATTTTTATGATTTAAGAGTAATAATGATGATAAGTCTGTCTAGTAATGAAAGAAATCTGAATTTGAGTATAAATATGCTATAAATTTTGGAATTAATAACTTTTTTTAAAAACTAATATAATACATATTTTAAATATGTTCTAAATTTAGAAAGTTTGTTTAGGCTCGACTAAAGTTCAATAAAGATTATGAATATCGAAGTTTTCGATAAAAAAATTTGAAGTTCGACTCGCTACAAAATGAGTCAAGTTAGCAAAATGCTATTCGGCTCGATTCCACTATATCCCTAAGTATTGGACAAATTCTAAAAATTGTGATTACTGGCTAGTATTATTACCTTCTGAACCATCCATTCTTTTTCAGCCACAAATGCAATTTCCAGTACAATAATGCGATTTAATTAGATGACTTTGTGGTTTGGTGTCTTTGATTTAAATGGTTGAAACTATGATTTAACAACTAAAAACAATTAAAAAATGCATAAATCAGAATTTTCTGAGTCAATCATTTATGAAAATGCAGTCAACCTTTAGTCCAATCGAAGCAAGAGAAGGCCCGGTAAAGTCGAATTCTCACCAATTTTGACACTCTCAATATCAATTAAGTTCTCTCCATATCACTAAAATCTCCAATTTTATATATTTTTTGTTAAATATTCTAAATTTAATAAAAAGTTGAGATAAATAATATTAAATGAAAAACAAAGTTTAAAAGAAAAAGATAATTTAAGTTCAGTGTGAATAGAAATTATATTCGGCTGCGAGTTGTATAGGTGAAGAGGAGACAAATATATATCATTGCACAAAATTTGTGCGAGACGGTTAGACAAATTGCATTCCGAACGAAATTATTATTTGTACACAGATACTTCCGATTGGAATGGTCATTTCGACCTGAAACGAAATGATGTATTAAGCTTAACAAATAAAGTAATTATTGCATCATTTGTTAAGCTTAAATACATCATTTTGTATTCCAATCGGAATGCGTTATGTATCGGATGCAAGTTCTGAATGGAATTTTTTGAATGTAAAATGAGATTCCATTCCGAATCGTATATTATACTCCCTCTATTCCGGGTCATTAATTCCACTTTGACTTGATACGATAATTAATATTCGTGAGTGTAGTGGAATTAATATTTTATTGATGTGATTAATTTATACTTTAGTAAATTAAATTAATCTAATGGGATACATGAAAATGAAAAATAGGACTAGTGACAGAGGACTATTTAAATTTGAGGTGGTTGGGATTATGAATGTGAGCAATCTTATTAAATTTTTTTTAAGCACAATCTTATAAAGTTGTTAGCGTATATATGCAATGAATCCAATATTTTCTATAGTCTCAAAACTTATTATTGTTTATGTCGTTACCTGTAAAAATGAATATTGATTGGGGCGGCTACTTGAAATTTATTATTTATCCTTGTGTTTTATGCATACTTTTAAATTGAGACGACACTAGTTTTTTCCCTCATAAAGTCTACATATACCCGCCATAAAAAAACGATAAAAAAAAAAGAGAAGAAAATTCAGAATGGAAAGCTACAAGCAGCTGACTGGCGACGACCGTCCGACGGTGATGGTGACGAACGACGATGGAATCCACGCCCCCGGCATTAAAGCTCTGGTTCGTGCTCTCGTTTCCTCCGATCGATTCCAAGTCCTCGTCTGCGCACCTGACAAGTACGTACGCGTGTGAAGAAGAATAATCTATTTGCGTATTACCAAACTTGTATGATTTTACGGTCAGCCAAAATCTGGAGCATTCTTCGTTGTGACTTTTCAATTTCCGATTTCTAGAGCTTTATTATGGTACGATCGCTTCATCCGAGAGCTTAAGCAATCGAAATGGATTGGTTATTTTTCTGCGAAGTTGTATTGATGAATGATGAGTAGAATGACTCAGAATTTTAGATAGATGAGTAGTGGTTTGAACGGATCCATTTTGAGATTTACTAACTGCATCATATTTATCAAGTATCGGCAGATACTAAGTAGAATTGGTGATGTCCTGTTGTAGATTAGTTCTCCAAGTCAAATAGATGTTATCTTTCCATATAGTTTCGCTTTAAAAATAAAAAAAAGGTTGATATGAAAAATATCTTTCAGTAATGGAGATTGTTTGACCAAATTGTGATGGTTTAATAAAACAAATAACACTAATTGTTTTCTGACAATGCAGAAATGTAGAAGATAATATAATCATAATTTCAGGGAGTTGTTTGACTGCTATTGGGAATATATACCAAATGAAGAGACACCTCTTCATGTTAGATCCATCTCCTGATAGTATAATATTCTCTTAAGTTTGTTTCTATTTTATTTATTTGAATTCAACTTGTCCTGTATGACAGTATGAGCCTCAATCTTTAAGTAGATCAGTTTGCATTAAAATTTATATCTGACATTTGTTTTGAAACTTTCACAGGGAACAGTCTGCTGTTAGTCATAGTTCCACAGTGTTAAGTGTTTTGCATGCCCAGCCTGTGGAAATGAATGGAGCCATTGCTTTTGCAGTTTCTGGTTAGTTGCAATGTTCTTCGTTTCCTATTGTTTGAAGTATTGTAATCCAAAGATATAAAATATCTGTATTGCATTATATTCAATTTTATATAATTATATTTATTATGACTATAGATGCCTATAATTTCGACTGCGCTCCGTATTTACTTAGTATAGAAAATATTTTACCTTGGCTCACTGAATAATTATTGATTGAATGAAGTTACTGATTTAAAGAATGTTATTTTATCATGGAATATCAAGATAACACATCATAAAAAGTCAATGCCAAAGTTGTTTGATGACTGAGTTCTCAACGAGAAAGGATAGACCACACATGGTAATTAGAGCTGCAAATTTCATACCACTTTGTGCTGCAGGAACCCCTGCTGACTGCACATCTTTGGGGATTTCCAGAGCTCCCTTCACCTCAATACCTGATCTGGTACTGGATAATTCTTTAGTTTGAAAAATGATGCATTTTGTATATGTACCTTTATGGAACTGCTGTCTCTTGGTGCTATCTTTGGAATAAGCATTATTCATGGTATCCTACTCAGTATATTAGAAGTGAAGCGCTTTTTTTTCTAGGTTTTAGCTTGTTCCTAACTTTAATAAGGATTACTTGCTTAAACTTCCCTATTTTCAATTGTTGTTTGCAGGTAATCAGTGGCATTAACAAGGGTAGCAACTGTGGTTATCACATGTCAGTGTTTATTAGCTATGCCTTCCATAACTTGTTCCTAACTTTCAGTGTTTATTGAACTTCACATAAGTCGTTTAAATAGATTTGCTACATGTTGAGGTTCCCAGCATTCTTTAGCTTGCCTTTGTTGACTTGACATTTGATCAACTGCAGTATTTATTCGGGGACTGTAGCTGGCGCTCGGGAAGCATTTCTGCACAACATACCTGCTGTTTCTTTATCATATGACTGGTATGGTAACACAGTCTTCTCTATGATTTTGATAAAAGGTTTGGCTAAAATGTTGGGCAATGGAAAATGTGTCACAATAACTCCTTTCTATTTGATTAATATTCAACTCTCATATCTTCAGCACTCATCTGTTTGATAATTTGGTCACTGAAGAAGCTCAATGTGTTTCTTTATACCCTTTATTAAGGTACGGTGCTGGAGGGAGGCGTAACGTTGATGAGTTTGAACTGGCTGCAGAAGCTTGCTTGCCCATAATTAGTGGTATATTAGCTGAAATTAAGAAGAATACTTGTCCTCGAAGCAGTTTTCTCAATATAAATGTGCCAGCAGATGTTGCCAATCATAAGGTGATCTTGGATTGCTTTGGCAACTATTTGAATATTCTTGAATTGACGCTTTTCTTCCTTTCCATATATTTTAGAATAACTTCAGTTGTCTTTACTCTTTCCCTTGATGCAAGACATTGACAAGAAAACTGCAAGATTCTTCTATTGTTTTTTACATATGCTGGCTGTAGAAAAACAACTGGATTATTTCTCTCTCGTTGAGCAGGGCTATCAACTAACCAAGCCTGGTAACGGTATGAATAAACTTGGCTGGAAGCAAGTCAGTTCTCAAACTGAAGGGGAGAAAATGATAGCAGCAATGGTCTCGGCTGCAGCTTTATCACCAAGCTCTGAACCAGAGGCACTGGATACAAAAAATCAGAATCTTATGTTCATAAGAAAAGTATGAACATCCACGATGTGATTTTTCTTTTCCTGAGTTTAGTAGTGAACTGATTTATTGCATCTCCTGCAGATCCTCGAATTACAGGTCGAAGATGGTGGCACGGACTATTCTTCTCTTCAGGAAGGATATGTATGTATGTTGGTTAGTTTTTTTGTGTAGTGAGTTTGATTAGGAGGGTGGGGGTGATTAATGTATCTGTTGGCATTGCAGATAACAGTGAGCCCTCTAGCTGCCATGTCTGCTGCAGAAATAGATAGCCAAGCATACTTTGCAGAGTGGCTGCCTGGTCTCAATGAATGTTTCCCTTCTTCTGTGGTCTAATAACTGTAAGTTCTGAACCTTCTTTTACTTTTACTTTTTTTTTAATTTTTATTTTTATTTATTTTTATTTTTTTATGTTGTTTTTCTTTCTGTTTTATGGACTCCTTTAAATAAATTTTAATTTGTTTGTTATCAATATTTCTTTTTGTAGCATATACTAGCTGGTAAGATACTTGGACCTATTTTTCATTTTCCAGTCAACTAATAAGAAGGGAGGGGGGAATATGACAGGGAAAATAGGGAAATATATCCCAATCTTTAACACATTAGGGAATTTTATCCCAGTCTTTTTTGGTTAGGGAATTATATCCCACACTTTACTTCCGTTTGAGAATTTTGTCTCATGCCGCTGACTCATCCGTTGAGTGCTACGTGGCGTTGATGTTGCGCTGACTCACTGCCATATAATTGCCACGTGACATTTTTATTCTAGCACTCAAAATCCTTGATTTACTCAAGTCTGGCTGTTTTGAAGAAGTTGGGATTCTGTAGGCTGATTTTATGCAGTAGTCATTTGATTTGGGCTTTGAAATTCATTTGGCTAATTGCTGTTTTTCAGTTACTTCAAGGGGTGTTCGCGGTCCGGTTTGGCCGGTTTGGAAACAAAATCTCGGCCAAACCAATAGATACGGTTTGAGATTTTTTCAAACCAAATCGGCCAAATCGTATAAAAACAGTTCGGTTCGGCCGGTTGACGATTTGAAATGAAATATATTTAACTTTCAACTAATATCTATAATTATAATACATCTAATATATCTATATATACATGTACGGTCCGTTCGGCCGATACGGCCGGTTTGAGTCTCCAAACCATAGCCAAAACAGTTTTAACCGGTTTCAAAATTTTCAAACCGTCAGTTTGAAAATCAAATTTCAAATCGGCCAAACTTGCCAAATTAATACGGTTTGGCCGGTTTCGACCAAATCACGAACACCCCTAGTTAATTCAATGACTTTAATTAACACCCAACTTTGCCTGTCTTATTTTCTTCGATAATGTGGTGTCTGTTTCGGTTAGCTGTGAACAGAGAGTAGCTTTTGATAGGTCCAGTGCTCCAAAACACTGCAGAGTGTCTGGATGGGTGTAGAACTTGGTGGTGAGAAGATGTTTCTTTTGACTGAATTCAAGTATTGGTAGCAGCAGAAATAGGAAAATAGCATATTGATAGCTGTCCTGTTTTGTCAAGTTTAATTTTGTAATCACAGCTAACATCAGTTTCTTTGTATCTGATGTAGCTTCTTGATAGTCACATGTTTGGTTGGTTTCATACTGAAGCATTACTTGTTTTGCTTCCTAGTAGCTTGGCTACGTTCGAATGTAAGGCTACAGCCTAAAATGGTTTACTTTAAATGCATACAATTTTCACAATTAAATAGTATAAAATGTTTATTATATGAATAAAAAAATACAGGTAATGTGAATGTTCTCTCCTTTGAGTTTCAGTGTCTCATCTTGCTGCAGCAGACACCAAGAATCACACAAGAAAGAGTCGACTGAACGACTCACTTGTATCGCAAAAATTTACACACTGGAAATTGAGATAATAAAACTAATGAATTTTTATTTAAAGAGAGAGAGAGAGATTTTAAGGTAACATACTTGATAAATTATTTAAATGTGAATTGATTGTGTGATTTTTGTATGTTTTAACATGAAAAATAATAAACATACTTGAATAACAAAGGTTATGTTTTGTTCTATTATTAGATTTACTCCCGCGCGTTGTGAAAATACAATTTGGATATCAATTTAGCTCAAAATCTGCGGATTGAGCTAATCGAATTCGGGACGGAAAAAAAATTGTATATTTCTAAATGTTAGGATGTCAATTTAGCTTGAAAAAAAATGTGCGGGTTGAGCCATATAATCTGAGCTAAATATCGAGTTTGGGGATAAAAAAGTATTTAACTGAAATGAAATGGGTTAATCAATCATGGGATAAATGTGTTGACCCCGTCAGACCAACTTATTTTCTAAAAGAGAAATTCTTTAATTTTTTTTTTCTTTGTAATATAATTAAATTATTAAAAAAAATATGAACTATTTTATACTATATATTTTTTTAATTGGATGTAGACAAAGTAATTTTACATTTTTATCAAAAATAATTAACAAATTTATTTAATTAGAAATGAAAGTAACAATATATAATCAAATGAAATAAAATTTATGATGGTTCTCGAGAGTAGAATTATGTTTTTCTTATGATGTGATATCACCATAAACCTAATAAAATCTGGATTGGATATCACCAAAAAAAATCTGGATTCTCTAGCATCAAAGAATGAATCTAAAAATATAATTTCAAACCTTCAAATATTAGAATATATTAAACCGAAACAGAAATAAATACAAGATTTCACAGAATAAGCGTTCTCAAAACACAATTAACCAATAGATTTTTGTGCATGCTCTAATGAGTTTTAAGCAGTCATTAGGAGATTAAATCTAAAATCTATTAGAAAAATAGCCTTCAACAACCAAACATCATCAGTTAAATAATAAATAAAAAAAAAACACGATGGGATCATCAATCAGACAAACAAAGAAAGTAATTATACAGAGACAAACACCAAATATATACATCTTTAAAAAATAACAATAATGACACCTCAAACTTTCACTATCCATCCAAAAAAACAAAAATAAAATAATCAATAACTAATAAAAAAAATAAGAACCTTAGGCGAAAATAACGAGGAATGAAAGATTAGAAAATAACCGACAAGATTACAGTTGTGCCGCTGCGATATTGGAGTGGGGACGGGAAGAAGACTTGCGCCGTTTCTTCTTGGATATGAGGTACAACTAACAATACTTATCTAATATAATGCCACAAATAAATAATCACTATAATTGCTTAATAAATTCTATGAACAAGCTCAAAAAAATTGAGGGTAAAAAAGCAATGCACTCACATTTACTCAGCATGACGTGAAAATGGGCGGAAATCCACGAAGATATTTGGGATATGAGAAACCTTGGACCACTCCGAATCATCACTTCCTTCTTCCAGATTTTGCTTTAATAATGGACACTCGCTGATGTAGATTTCATTCAATCTGGTGAGGCCTTGCATGACTTTCTTAGAGGGCAGATGCTTTAACTTTCCGCAATGAAATAAACGCAAATTCCTGAGAGATGACAACCTCTCCAACCATTCAGGCAACACTTGTATTCCAAAGTCATACAACCATAGAGTATGAAGAGTAGTGAGATGCTCAAGTTGATCCGGGAGACCATCCCACTCCTCCTTCCCATGCAACGATAATTCAACAACACATGCCAATGCTGGGAAGATGCGATCAACACTCGCATTCAAGCAATCCATATCCCTACTACCACCAATTTGTAACATTTCAATGTTGCGAAGAGATCCAACCTCCAGAACCGCATCACTTAATATGGGAACACCTTTAATTCTCAATACTCTAAGATGACACATTTTATGCAGAATCCTCATCACTTGCCCCATATTTGTTATATTCTCTGATCCATTTAAGTTCAGCCACTCCAGTGACGGTGCACACGACTCTACCATCTCCAATGGCAAATTAGTCAACCCGGTGCACCTATAAAAAACCAACTCACGAAGTGAAGTGAAGCCTTGTACTGATGATAATTGCCTCCCACTTGGATATGCTATTGTCTTCAGATTTGGACAATCATCTACACTCAACTCTTCCAGAGCATTGAGCTTGTGTACATCCTCCGGCAATCTCTCAAAATTCTGACACTCCCGTATATTCAACCACCTAAGAGATGCTCCACCACCTCCCAAGCACGGAACTAGATGTGTTAAGTTATGGCAAGTATTTATGCGCAACTCTAAGAGATCTCGATTGTTATGTAATAACCCATCTGGAAGACACACCATCCCATCCACATTTCTTATAGTGAGTTCCCTAAGTGTGGTCAAATTGGATTGACATATGGTTGCCAAAGGTAAATCACTTTCCATGCCATCCATCTCCAACTCTTTTAGACATGGAAAATGACTTGGACCACTCTTCAATTCTCGACAATCTTTAATCTTCAAATACTCAAGATGGCGAAACACGGATACTTGAGTCCCACATGTACTCGACAATTCTACTTCTATCCATGCATTTAAACTTTTCATGTCAATCAACTCGAGCCTTTCCAGTGCTGGAAACACAACAATCACTGACTCCTTATAAACATCTCCCTCTTTAATGCCATAGAACGAAGGCCCCATACAATCTACATTCCAAAGATGGTGCAAATAAAGATACTTGAGGCACGGCAAATGCCCCATCATCGGGATTTCTTTGCATTCTCTACAACTCGAAAGCTTTATCTCTATCAAATTATCAAGTCTTATCCACTGATCTTCTCTCACTTCCATCTTCAATGTCCACGATGGGAAACTATTGCCTTTGAATCCTTTAATCTCCAAGCTCTCCAAATTTCGATGAGGTTGTAGACCTTCCAACACATTCTCATCATTACTCGCATCATCTTCTCTTGACTCATTCCACACCAGCTTTATCTTGAGAACGTTTTCTTTCTGAAACAAATTTGCTTTTTGTGCCTCTTCTTTATTACGGACCTTTTCTAGGTTATGAATACTTATCTCTCCTTTCAAATTCACCAAGCTTCCGAGTTCCATAATTCCACAGCCCTCCTCACCGCTCACTCGATAGAATGGCAGAGTTTGAAGAGAAGTCAGTTTTCCAATCTCTGGTGGCAATTCTATATTGGGAATATATAAATGCCTCAGGTTAGCCGCCAAGAACTTAATTGTATGTGGCAGCTTTCTCAAACACCCTTCACCATATTCATCAGTCGCTCTCAGTGTCTGAAGGTGAAAGAGGTCGCCAATGGAGTCTGGTAAAAATTCCACACCAGTGTTAGAAATGTCGAGAAGCCTCAAACAAATAAGTTTTCCAATTTCCATCGGCAACTCTTCCATTTCACCATCATTCAAAATCAAAACGTGAAGGCGAGTCAAGTTTGAAATCATACTCGGGGAGATTTTATCACCGAAGAATAATGCACGCAAACATTTGGCATGTTCTTCAGATATAGGAGATGATTCATCTTTAAGAGGATTGGATATGTATCGAACTTGCTGAGCACTTTGAGGATTCAAAATAGATGAAGCTAAATCATACACAAGGTCATGCATGCTAAAACCATGCTGATATTCTCTCTCATGAACTTGTAATAAAGAGCTTCTTAGAAGGACATTAAACACTTCGTTTCCATCTTTCTCCATATCTCTCTCTTGATGAGTTTGAAGAAGTCCTTCTGCCATCCAGAGATGAATCATCTCATCTTTTTTCATCAACCTACCTTTAGGGAGAATAGAACAATATGCAAAGCACTTCTTCACTGATGGCGATGGCAAATTGTCAAAGCTCAATCTGAGTATCTTTGAGATATTATTTTCATTTCCTCCAAAATCTGAAAACCATTTCTTTTCAATTAAGCACCAGTCATTCTTGGGTTTGCCGCGCAAAAAGCTCCCCACTACTTTAGCAGCTAATGGCAATCCTCCACATTTTCTTGCAATACTTGCTCCAATGGACTCAAATTCAGAGGAAATACTATCTTCTCCAAAAGCTTTAGCTTTGATTATGCACCAACATTCGTGTTCAGATAGAACTCCCAATACATGAGTAACATTTGTTTCTGCAATTGAAGCAGTATTTCTTTTTCTTGTAGTAACAAGGATTACATTTCTCTTAGCAGGACTAATTTCCTCCAAAGAAGTGATAAAATTGTCCCACTTTTCCGGATCTTCATTCCAAACATCATCCAACACAAGCAAATATCTTTTATTTTCAAATTTTTCTTGAAGCTTTCTTAACACAACTTCCCTATTTCCATCAACATTTCCTCCTGTTAGTGATAAGAAAATGCTCTTGAATATGGTCTCTGGAACAAAGTTCTCAGAAACATACACCCAAATACGATTCTCAAAATGAGATTTAATGCTGGTATTATGGAATATTTTCCTGGCCAGCGTCGTCTTCCCCAATCCGCCCATCCCAACAATGGGAATCACAGATAACACTTCCTCGGTTGGACTACTGATAACCATCTCCACTATTTTCCTCGCATCATTCTCTCTTCCAATAAAAACTGGATCTTTAGCAAATGAATCAGTTTCCCTGGATGCCGAAGCTTCTGTTCCGGCTCCAAAAGCAGGCGCACCCTCTATTCTCCTCTGAAGATCCAACCGCGTCGTCGCCTCGTCATTAATTGATCTCAACTGATCCTCGATGCCCTTGATTTTCAGAGCCATCTTGCGACGGAATGCAATAGAACTAAAGTTGGGGAAGAAGCATCTAACCTTTTTCTTCATTTTGCTGCCTCTCCGCACCTCCTTGCAATGGAGTTGGTAGTTGATCTCATCAAATAAGTAGTCGGCATCGAAAGCCACAGCTTCGAGCTTCCTCAGCCAACGAATGACTTGTTTGTTGGTGACTACTTTCGTCTCTGCGTCTTCCAAGAGATCTTGAATCATGGCGGCAGATTCTTTCAGCTTTTGCAAGTCCTTGCCGAAGTTCCTGACGAGCCTGATCTCTTCCGCAGAAACTGAGATCAGTTTTTGCAGCAGAACTTCTATGGCCACTCCGATGGCAGCAGCTTCAGCCATTGTTGGAGAATAAGAGTTAATCGCTCTGAGATCTGAGTGTAGAGTGAGAAAAAGCAAAAGAGTGTCAACTTGGAAAAAATCGGAATGCGAGGCTTCACACATTACTTATCCATTCCACTTTATCTTCAATTATTCCATACCCATTCCACTTTAATTATTGCGCTCTTTCATTGGTTGTCTTTTTTTATATTTTTTATATGATTTTAATTTTATATATTTTAAATAATTATATATAATTTCTTTGCTCAAATTCGTTCAATTTACAACTCTTTTGAAGCAAATTTTTCTTTTTTTTATCTATATATTATACTAAAGGAGTTCCAGAAAACTCCCTCCAAAATTTTTGAAAAGCGTGCACAAATAAAAAAATATTAAATAAATTAATAATATTTTTACAATTATTACTTCATGGTTGGAACATGTTAATCTATATAATATATTGAAAAATGTGCATGTTGAAATAAAATGATTCTTTATTGAAAATATATTAGAAATTATTTTTGTTTAAAAATTAATTTAATATAATTATATTCAGAAATAATTTAATTTTAAAATTATTAAAACTTTACATTAATTGAATCATTTAGCAAATAAACTTTAGAGTTTCTAAATTGCAAAAGTTATTTGAAATGAAAAACAAAACAACATGTTTGCAATATAGTTTGAATATCATAATTCTCATTTTATTATTTTAATTTTGGATTAATATTATTTTGAGAAATTAGTGCATTTTAATTCATAATATCTATTTATTTTTACAAATATAACCTAATAACTATAATTTTATAAATGTTAGACATTAAGTTGGTAAAATGAACAAACTTAGAAATTACACCATAATTTTCGGTGGAAGATATTAAATTATAAATACAGACAAATATTGGAAGTTAAAATATAATTTGTGAGCATTATGTTATTTTTGTAAAGTTGGCAAATGTTAGTAGTGTAAATGCAAATACTTTTATTTTGGGTATAATTTTGAATAAATATTATATGTGATGAAAGTTTATTAGAAAAAGTTTATTGTTTTTCATGTATTTTTATATAATATCTATTTAATATTATTTTAATCAAACTACTATAATATCTTCTATGTGGTCATTTATATATAATAGAAATATAAATTATTATTCAATAAAGTAAATAATATCATGATATTTTTGAATAAATCATTTGTATATTATTTCAAAGAATATTTGTTCGCGCAACACGCGGGTGTAAATCTAGTATCACTAAATTTAAAACCGCGCAATGTGCCAATTGAACACATCACTACATACAAAATTTGTATTTTTTTTCCAAAATGCAAATTAAATTAGATAGATAAAAGTTAATCCCACTATTTTGACAAGTGTATATTAGATTCTCCAAAATTATTTGAATTAATTAAATTTTTTAAATTGATTTAATTGAGTCTCCTGTCTTTTTAGCACTAATTATTTATGCTTAAATTCTTATTATAGTTTAGTTAAAAGAGTATATGAATATTTTATAATTGTAAATTTATATTTATTTTAGGTTTGTTTGCTCCTATTATTTATTTATTATTTTATTTCGTTTTAAACAATTTAAATCCATCACGGGTTTGCAAATTGTTAATATTCATAATCCCATCAGAAAACTGTCTCATAAAAAATGATATTAAACATTATATTTTAACTCGGATCATTTTTCCAAATCAACATGGGATATTAATATAAATAATCTCAAAAGAAATAATAATATTATGTTTCAAGTCCTGTTGGTTGTATTGGCAAGTAATAAGGGTGGTTGTAACAATAAACCCACCACTCCAACTTTTATTTCGCCATATCAGCGCCACATCAAAAGTTAAAACCTATCAACTTTTTCAAACCTATCACTCTAACAATAAACCTACAACATCAACTTTAACACGGTCCCACACAAATCCATTCACAAATATAATTTTATTTTTAATCTATCTATATTGTTTATTTATTATATTAATTTATAGTATGAAATTACATAATAAATTTTATAATTTCTAATTTACGAAAATTATGAAAATTTATAAATTTAAACAATGCAAATTTGGAACAAAAAACACACAAGAGAAATTAACTTTAGAAAACATCATAATAGTACAAGAAAATAAAATTACACAACATTGCAACATGGTAAAAAATTTATACTAATCATTTCCATAATTTGCCCATATATGTTCAACTAAATTTACCCATATTGTATGTTTGTTTTTAATTTATAATATTTGTATTTTAAGTAAGTAAATGAAAATATTATATATATTATATTAATAAGGCAATATATAAAAAAATGGATGATCAAACTTAAACGAAAAAATAAAAATAAAAAAATCGGATGTAGTGGCCGAAATTGGATGTACATTCACCAAAACAATTATAAAAATTAATAATGAAAACAAGTTAAAATAAACTATATTAAACAAAAAAAGTTAAAATATGGATGGTGGCAGACAAAAAAGTTAGTGTGGGCCCACCAAATTGTGGAAAAACCCAGCTTCAGAATTCAAACCCAGGTTTATATTTTTTCTCCATGTCATCACTTGTAAAACCTACCTAATGGTATAAACCCAACTCTCTAGGTTTAAAGCTGGCTATTTTTTCACCATTACAACTAGCCTAAATATGTTCCTTGTTGAAAAAAATGGTGTGCTGGATAGAGGAAGCTATGTTTAAGTTAGGAGTAATCACGAGTCAAGTATGGTCGAGTTTATTACATAGCCATTGTGTTGAGAGGGGACATAATTTTGTTAGTTGGAGATATGAGGAGAAAAGCATTCAAGAAAACAGGAGCTGTTGCTTCTCTCCAGTGCAATATTCGTTTCCAAGAGAGAGCACATTTTTGCAGCGATGATCCATCACTCTTGGTTCATATTGATGCAAGAACTGTTATGCAAGTGAAGCATCTGCAGTGAATGACACGATTTTGGTTGATAGATTGCAGATTGAGGTGTTGTGGGATGCAATGCAGTGTTCATATTGCACACTAGTCTTCCTGCAGAGAAGCTGTGGAACAACAGCAGCAGCAGCCGCCGCCCCGCGGTGGTGTTCGAGCCACCGGCTTTTTCTTGGAGTCGTTAGGAGAGTTTAAGGGGAACTAAGGTGACTAATCTTGGCTTCTCCATGATAATTACAATAACAATCTTGCAAGATTATCATGAGCATGATCCATATATCTCAAACAGTCACTCACATACAAACATCAGTCAAGAAAGAAACCAGACTCTAAACCAGACAATTTATTCAACAAGGTTTTAACTTCAAGAATTTTAAGTTAAACCCAGACTACTACATGACTGCGTTAACTGTAAAAGAGTTATGTCTCAATGCGCACCTTTCTTTTGCACTGTCACCAAATCCAGAGTAGAGCCATAAGTTCTGTTAAGCACCTCAGCGCACCAGCCATGGCCATCATCCACTGTTGGCATCCGAACTTCCATGACGGGAGCTGCAGGACTCTGAGCCCCAGGCATAATGACCACTGCAAACACTCTCAAAATGTTTGCTGCATCGATGTCCAGGCACACGTTGATCTCCGGAACACCTTTTGGTGCTGGTGGTATCCCTATGATCTTGAAATAGCCCAGGAGATGGTTCTTCTCTGCTACTTTCTCTTCTCCCTCGTAGACAATAATCAAAGCCTCGGATTGGTTATCGTGCACGGTTGTGAAGATCTCGTCTAGCTGGCATAGTTGTATTCTGATGTATGATAGGTATGAAGCTGTTTCCATCTGCTCTCACACCAATGCTTAGTGGTGTCACTTGCAGTGTTAGAAGGTCAAAACGCCCTAAAGGGTCGTTAACTCCTGATGCTACCGCGCCTTCTAGAGCTGCCCCTCGGGCTGCAGCCTCCAACGGGTTGATTTCCGTGCTTGGATCTCTTTTGCAAACTCCTCTGACAATCTCTTGCAGCTTTGGGATATTTGAGCAGCCGCCAACAAGGATAACATCACTTATATCCCCTGTTTCTACCTTTGCATCCTGCAAGCACTGTTTGATTAGGCTCTCACATTTCTCAAAGATTTCTCGATTCACTTCCTCGAATTCTTCCCTATCCAGAACCTTGCATACGCTTCTCCCACCCCCTAGGTCAACTTCGACTCGAACATTATCCTGTGAGGAGAGTTTATGGATGGCGTCCTGCGTGGCAACACGAAGCAAAGGAGACAGCTACATCACAGAAGCCAGCACCCATGTTAAAAATAACAGCAATTTTCTCAATTCCGCTGCCCATGGTATCGGGTGCATTAAGCTGCTGCTGTTGCGCATACAACAATGCAACCGCAGTTGGTTCAGGCATCAACCTCAGAACTTGAAGACCAGCCATGGCACATGCTCTTTCAATCCGAGTCACCTGGAATCGGCTAAATGACACTGGAATGGTCACAACAACAGTGCGTACACGGCGTTTCAGCCAAAGTTCAGCCATTGTTCTCAGTTCAATGAGAAATATTGCAAGAACTTCTTCCGGTGTCGTTGACCTCCACACGTTGTTCACTAGTGCAGCAATAAATGGTCTGACACCAATATTCAAGGTCTGAACCAGAAAGGGAAGGCTTTTGCTTGCATGAACGACAGGGTCCGTGTCCACTCTACCGACGAGACGTTTCACATTGAAGACTGCAGCCCCAGATAGCATCTCATACTCATGAGCCAACTGATTGCTCACACCTCCAGCAGGAGTCTCATCTTTGAAGGTGACGTATGACCTCAGCAACTTCTGGTTTCGAGTGTTCCTGATGAGTTCCACTTCAGAGCCATTCCAGAATGCAACACTACACTGGGAAGTGCCAATGTCAATCCCAATTGCAATTTCTGGTAAAGATGAAGAAGATTTGTCATCTCCTGCTATTTCACCATCAAAAGCAACAGTTTATGCTGGATTTGTCATTCTTGAAAATGAAATTATACCTGCAAAGTACCAACAAATGTGAGAGAGATAAGAAATTATGCATCGCGGCAATAAAAGTTAGCAGCAGTAGGAAATTAAAAAAAAAAATCATTATTGAATGATTCCTATTGGACAACTTCGCATTCATCCTCTAGAACATTGTGATTTAGTTTACCAAGAATCCAAGATGCAAAAAATAAAATAAAACTGCAATGTCACTCAGGCTTTCCAGCAAACACCAAGAGATCAACTCATCTATTTCCCAAGAAACTTCAAGAACACTGATCATATTTCCAAAAGCATAAAAGGGCACAACAAGTGAGCCATCCAAACCATCGGATCCATTCTGAAATTTCAGGTTATCTTTTCCAATAATACAGACCACTTGTATGATGAAACGAAGTACACATCCGCGTATGCCAAAATAAAATAGAGAATTAAATGATTTAAAAAATAAACTAAAGCAATAAAAATAAATTAAACTACTCCTTATTAATGTAATTTATAAATTAAATTAAATTTACCTGCTAGGGTGCGGCCTCGCGTCTAAAGGAAAAAATGCCAGCACACGGCGGCGCCGGCGACGTTCGTCCAACGGTGATGGTCACGAACGACGACGGGATTGACGCTCCCGGCCTCAGAGCTCTTGTTCGCCATCTCGTCGCCTCCAATCGGTTTCGCGTCTTTGTTTGCGCCCCTGACTCGTATGCATTTAGTAGTTTTTTGCTCGCGTGGATTATGGCTTTAATGTTTATATGGAAAAGTAAGTTGGATAGTGCTCGAGCGCTCCAGAGAATGTTTATTAGGAAGTAATTGAAGATTTAAGTTCAGTTGTTTGCTTGATGCCTATATAATTGTGAGAGAATCGTTTCGATTGGTTTGAGAATAATTAAAGATTGAAGTTCAGTTGATTGCTTGATGCCTCCATGATTATATGAGAATAGCTGCGATTGATTTGTATGTATATGATTGCAAATAAATAATTAATTAAGTTGAATTGAAAAGATCTGGTCTTCGGGGAATGAGTGCATAAATTATTGAATTATCTCTCTTCCCAGATTTTTCATCCTTTAACGATTGGTTAGTTTGTAAGAAGCTGCCCCATTCTAGTTTGAGTTAAAGCATTCATAAATTAGTTTGTTGAATTCTCTATACAAGTCCAGTGTATCTAGTCCTACTGACTTTAAGCATTAGTTATCAAAGCTTAGTCGGTGAATTGGCCTCCAGATGATCAATTTGTGAACAAACATTTCGTGTTAGGTGATGGGAATATTACTATCTACGACAGATAAATAAGCAGAGTGTATAAGGTTTATGATTTTTATTTAATATGCAATTAGTGTTGAAGGTTTTTTCTCATTTATGTCATTTGGTGTTGCAGGAACTCCGGCTGACTGTACATCTTTGGGTATTTCTAAAGCTCTCTTTCCCTCAATACCTGATCTGGTACATAATATTTCTTCAGCTGAATGTAAACTATACAATGAAGGTTTTCTTAGCCTTTTCCTTAGATTCTCAGATATCCAGCTCCTGATATCGAGGCTCTGATAAAAACTTTGTTGTTTCCTTTGATTATTTATGAATTCCCTCAGTTACGTTCATTTTGCTTGTACATACATTTTAGTTTTTCCATAGTCCCGTGATGTAATATATCTTTCCCTTGAAGGATTTTTAAATCTTTGTGCATTAGGTTTTCGATTAGAAGAATTTCTCAACAGTGTGCACTATCAATTTTTCTTTGCAGGTAATCAGTGGCATCAACATGGGTAGCAACTGCGGTTATCACATGTCAGTAACCATACCTATATTTGACTTCTAGTTTCAGATCCCATAAATGTGTAATCTTTGTTTCAGGGATTGGTTCAGAATTATCTCTTTCATTGTAACGTGTCGATGTTGATTTCAAATCTTGATAATTGCAGTGTTTATTCAGGGACTGTAGCAGGGGCTCGCGAGGCATTTTTCAGTGGTGTACCTGCTGTTTCTATATCATATAAATGGTATAAAAGGACTTCTTTGATGCAGAAGGTTTACCATAACTACTTTCTGTTAGAAATTTAAAAAACCATAGCTGTCTTATTTTGTTGCCTTCTGAAATTGGCCCATGAAGAAATTCAATGAGTTACTTGTATTGACTGCCGATGTTCAGGGCCAGAGGGATTAGTAAGGTTGTTGATTTTGCATTGGCAGCAGGGGCTTGCTTGCCCATAATTAGCTCCATATTGACTGAAATCAAGAAGACGACTTATCCTCAGAAGTCAGAACTACTTTCTGTTTTCTGAATATAGATGTTCCAACTAATGTTATGAATCATAAGGTAGTCTTTTATTTTCCTTTGGCAACATCATCACCATTCTTTAAGAATTAAGCTTAACTATTATTGATCACAATATCTATGTTTCAGTCCCTTCTTTTCTCATAATCTTCTTGACATTTTTCCCTCATCTCTTGTGATTACTTTTCCCTAAATTGATATTTGCAATGAAAGCTTTGTGTTTTGGTTTACCGGTTGAAAGTAGGGTAATAAGATTCTCTCTTGTTCTTTAGCAGGGTTACCAGCTAACCAAGCAGGCAAAGAGAGTTACAAAATTTGGGTGGAGGCTAGTCACTTCAGATGCTCAAGGAGGGAAAATGTTATCAACTATGACTATGGATACAGATGCATCACCACACCCAGAATCAGAGCCTTTGAGTTCGAAACGTGAACGTCTTTTGTTTAGGAGACAAGTATGATATCATTCTCGTCAACCATTACTGTTGCACCACCATTGAAATAAATTTTTTTTTTTTTTCCATATGTTTATATATCAATTCATTCATCATTTTCTTTCACATTTGATACCTTATTCCTTTCTGTTTCCTCTTCACCCTTTTCTAGGTCAAGGGATCGCGTGTGCAAGATGGTGACACTAACACAGACTACTCTTCCCTTCGAGAAGGATACGTATGTCCGAATCCAATATGTTATTCACATGGGAGAGATCCAGTTCATTGATTCAACTTTTCCCTCTATTGCAGATTACTATAACTCCTCTAGGTGCCCTGTCGCCTGCAGAATCAGATAGCCACCTCTACTTTCAACAGTGGCTCCCACGTGTGACCAAATTATTATCTTCTTCTTCCCTTTAAACAAAGAAGCTTCTTCCTTCTCCATCATCACCTGTGAGTTTCTGAATCAGGTTTGCAAATTTTATAACTGCATATCCTTCGCAAATCATAATTTTTTGGCTAGAAATAACCATTTAATTTAACGTTTTTTCATGTGCCATTGTTTGTTGATGCTTCATTGTGGCAATTTATAGTCCAAATTTTAACATTTTTTTTATAAAAAAATTTGTAGGGCTTTTGAGATTGTTTGATGAAACTTGTTATCATACCACTCAACTTGTTAGTTCGTTCGAAAGCTTCGTAAGTGTACCAAAATGAAAATGTTTATTTATTTGTTAGAACTTATTACATTGGTATAATTTATTAAATAATAAGTACATCCATTATGATGAGGAAGAAGACCTGCGCCGTTTCTTCTTGGATATGAGGTACAACTAACAATACTAATCTAATATAATGCCACAAATAAATAATCACCATAATTACTTAATAAATTCTATGAACAAGCTCGAGAAAAATGAAAGGGTAAAAAAGCAATGCACTCACATTTACTCAGCATGACGTGAAAATGGTGCAAATAAAGATACTTGAGGCGCAACAAGTGCCCCGACATCGGGGATTTCTTTGCATTCTGTACAACTCGAAAGTTTTATCTCTATCAAATTATCAAGTCTTATCCACCGATCTTCTCTCACTTCCATCTTCAAAGTCCATGATGGGAAAGTGCTGCCTTTGAATCCTTGAATATCTAAGCTCTCCAAATTCCGATGAGGTTGTAGACCTTCCAACACATTCTCATCATTACTCGCATCATCTTCTCTCATGTACTCATCCCACACCAGCTGTAACTTGAGAATGTTTTCCTTCTGAAATAAATTTGCTTTTTGTGCCTCTTCTTTATTACGAACCTTTTCTAGGTTATGAATCGTTATTTCTCCTTTCAAATTCACCAAGCTTGCGAGTCCCATAATTCCACAGCCCTCTTCATCGCTCACTGGATAGAATGGCAGAGTTTGAAGAGAAATAAGTTTTCCAATCTCTGGTGGCAATTATATATTGGGAATATATAAATGCCTCAGGTTAGTCAAGAACTTAATTGTACGTGGCAGCTTTCTCAAACACGCTTTACCACCATATCCCACAGTTGCTCTCAATGTCTGAAGGTGAAAGAGGTCGCCAACGGAGTCTGGTAAACATTCCACACTAGTGTTAGAAATGTCGAGAAGCCTCAAACAAATAAGTTTTCCAATATCCATCGGCAACTCTAAAACCATCTACATTTCCATAACTCTCATGAACTTGTAATAAGGAGCTTCCTAAAAGGGCATTAAACACGGTGTTTCCAACATTCTCCATATCTTGATGAGTTTGAAGAAGTCCTTCTGCCATGCAGAGATGAATCATCTCATCTTTTTTCATCAACCTACCTTTAGGGAGAATAGAACAATATGCAAAGCACTTCTTAAGTGATGGCGATGGCAAATTGTCAAAGCTCAATCTGAGTATCTTTGAGATATTATTTTCATTTCCTCCAAAATCCGAAAACCATTTCTTTTCAATTGAGCACCATTCATTCTCGGATTTGCCGCGTAAAAAGCTCCCCACTACTTTGGCTGCTAACGGCAATCCTCCACATTTTCTAGCAATACTTGCTCCAATGGACTCAAATTCAGAGGAAATACTATCTTCTCCAAAAGCTTTAGCTTTGATTATGCACCAACATTCGTGTTCAGATAGAACTCCCAATTCATGAGTATCATTTGTTTTTGAAATTGAAGCAGTATTTCCTTTTCTTGTAGTAACAAGGATGGCATTTCCCTTTGCAGGACTAATTGATACCAAAGAAGTGATAAAATTGTCCCACTTGTCCCTATCTTCATTCCAAACATCATCCAACACAAGCAAATATCTTTTCTTTTCAAATTTTTCTTGAAGCTTTCTTAACACAACTTCCCTATTTCCATCAACATTTTTTCCTGTTAATGATAAGAAAATCCTCTTGAATACGGTCTCTGGAACAAAGTTCTCAGAAACATACACCCAAATACGATTCTCAAAATGAGAAATAATGGTGCTATCATGGAATACTTTCCTGGCCAGCGTCGTCTTCCCCAATCCGCCCATCCCAACAATGGGAATCACTGATAACACTTCCTTCGTTGGACTATTGATCACCATCTCCACTATTTTCCTGGCACCATTCTCTCTTCCAATAAAAACTGGATCCTTAGTTAATGAATCAGTTTCCCTGGATGCCGAGGATTCTGTTCCAGCTCCAAAAGCAGGCGCACTCTCTAGTCTTCTCTGAAGGCCCAACCCCGTGGCCTCATCATTAATTGATTTCAATTCATCCTCGATGTACTTGATTTTCAGAGCCATCCTGCTACGGAATGAAAAAGAAGTGCAGTTGGGGAAGAAGCATCTAACCTTTTTCTTGATTTTGCTGCCTCTCCGCACCTCCTTGCGAAGGAGTTGATAGTTGATCACATCAAATAAGTAGTCGGCATCGAAAGCCACAGCTTCGAGCTTCATCAGCCAACTAGTGACGGCTTTGTCGGTGACTACCTTGGTCTCTGCGTCTTCCAAGAATTTTTGAACCATGGCGGCAGAATGTTTCAGATTTTGCAAGTCCTTGCTGAAGTTCCTGAACAGGCTGATCTCTTCCTCAGAAACTGAGATCAGCTTTTGCAGCAGAACTTCTATGGTGACTCCGATGGCAGCTTCAGCCATTTTTGGAGAATAGAGAGATAATCGGAATTTCAGATCAGACTTCAGAGTGTAGAGAGAGAAAAAGTAGACGTAGTTTCAAGTAGGAAGAAACCGGTAGGCATTGCAAAAGAAGTCATAAAAAAAACTAATTGCATGATGACCCATGTCCATTACAATTTAAATAATAATTAAATTTATTAGAAAAAGTTCTATTAATAAATGTTAGATGAATTGCATTTTCACAATTAGATCAAATTTTTCTCGCAATGCTTTTGTTCTCCATTACACAAAAAAATTTCTAAGTCATTTGTTATATATCTCAATCAACTCAATTATCCAAAATATTTTATAATATATGTACCGGTAATTTAGATTTTCATATATTATATTGCATTTTGTATTAATTATCATAATTTTTATTTGTCTAGTAAATTATGGATTCTTATTGCATACTGGTTTATTTCTTTAATAACGAATTTAAACTATATTTTAATATTTATATTATATTAGAAGAGAGAGAAATTAATATTTTTATTAGAAAATTGCATTGAGTTAAGTCACATGGAGGTCAATATTATTAGGCTATAGTGAATCAAATAAAATAGTATTTTATTAGATGGTTTGGATCATCGCTTCCTAAATGTGATAGTCTAAAAATTGCATATTAGTGATAAAAATGATTTAGAGCTTGTCTTCCTCTGCCCTAGTGTAAAAACTCCACAAGTCCTCAAGGCATTTTATTCAGCATTCTAGTTTCAAAAAATATTTTTCACTATTTTAAAATAATTATATCACAGAAACAATGATTTTTACACTAATTAAGATGCTTAGAAATAATTAAAATAAAAATAACACACTTTTTCATGTGCAATAATTTCCATACACAAAAAGCAAGTTTCTACAAGTATAGCTTTTGATATAATATCGACATAGGAGCAGACAAAAAGAAGTCCCTACCGTTTGGTGGAATTGTATACTAATGGAAAGAAAAATTAAGAACAGTCAATTATAGTGAGATTAACATTTATCTTTCATATTTACTATGCACTGTTTTTATTTTTTCTTGACTTATTCACTTTTTTTCAAAAAAGATATTATATTTGCGTGTGATTTAATTTGTCTTGGTAGTCCGAGTAAAAGACTAGGGGAAGGAACCATACAATGATAAAAGAAAAAAGAATTGCTTCAAAAGATGTGTAAATTGAAGAATTTGAATAATAATTATATCTATGCCTGCAAAGAATCAATTTAGTTTCAATGGCTGCGATGGCAGCTTCAGCCATTGCTGGAGAATAGAGTCGGATCTCACATCTGAGTGTAGAGAGAGAAGAAAAAAAGGTTTTGAGCAACAAATTATGGATGTTTTTAAAAAAAAGAAAAGAAATTGCATTCCCATTCCACTTTAACTTTAATTATTCCATACCCATTCCACTTTAATTATTGCACCCTTTCACTGGGAGTCTTTTTTCTATTTTTTATATATATAATTCTATTTATATATAATTTAAATAATTGTTAAAAAAATATTTAAATTCTTTGCTCAAATTCCACTTTAACTTTAATTATTCCATACCCATTCCACTTTAACTATTGCACTCTTTCATTGGGTGTCTTTTTTCTTAGTTTTTATATACTTTTAATTATATATAATTTAAATAATTATAAAAAATGTTTAAATTCTTTGCTCAAATTCCACTTTAACTTTAATTATTCCACTCCCATTCCACTTTAACTATTGCACTCTTTCATTGGGGTGACTTTTTTTTTTAATAAAATTTGAATTATATATAATTTAAATAATTATAAAAAATATTTAAATTCGTTGCTCAAATTCCATTTTAACTTTAATTATTGTAATCTTTCATTGGGTGTCTTTTTTTATTTTTTATATCATTTTGATTATATATAATTTTGTTTCTCAAATTCTTCAATTTACAAATCTTTTGAAGCAATTTCTCCTTTTTCTTTTATCTCTAAATTTACAACGGCGCAATGCGTGAATTGAACACATTCTAATCGAGCCCCTTAGATTGACAAGCTCTTTGAGTTGATTTTTCAAAACAAAAAGAATCTCGTCGATCGAAGTTATGTAGTAAAAATTATGATAAAGTATCAAACATTGTCGAAAAGCATTGATAGGTGGTTATGCATTTTAATAGAAGTGGTTATGTATTTCGAAGAAGTTTAATGCACTAACTAATATAATATTAATGTGACATTATTTCATATGTAATGAAACTTTAGCAATAAAAACGACAATGTTTTGACGTGCCCACCATCTTACACCAACCTCATACAATAATTACTAATATATATTGTAGAGAAATAATTTCCTTTATTTCACTCAATGAATAATGTTGTACAAGTACATATATATATAGGGAGAGAAAAGCAAATCTATCTAATCTATCTATCTAGTTACAAAGATATGGAAAATATAGGAAACCCTAATATACAAGATATGAGAATATCTATTATATCTCAAGACCCCCCGTCAAGCAAAGACGGAAATAGTCGAAGCTTGGAACAGAAGTATTCGAACAGCTTGCGTGATAGACTCTTTGTGAATATGTCGGCCACCTGTTCTTCGGAATTGATGAAACGCGTGGTTAATTTGTTTGAACAAACCAGTTCACAAACAAAATGGTAGTCAATATCAATGTGTTTTGCTCGTTTGTGAGCGACTGGATTCTGCGTGAGGAAAAGAGCGCTCACATTATCAGAGTAAAGCGACGGCTGTGAGCGAAGCGGCACACGAAGCTCACGCAATAGGTTTGCTATCCAAAGAACTTTCAAAGCAGTGTTAGCGATGGCGCGATACTCCGACTCACAGCTTGAACGTGAGACTGTGGGCTGCTTCTTTGCACTCCACGATACCAAGTTAGGACCGAGGAAAATAGCGTACCCGTAGGTAGATCGCTGTGTGTCCGGACAACGTGCCCAATCTGCATCAGAATAACCACAAAGGATGGGATCACCTTTAGAGAAGGATAATCCGAAGCGCACGGTACCCTTTAAATACCGAAGAATACGCTTTAAACCCTGAAAATGCTCAACAGTTGGAGACTTCTGAAATTGGCTCATAGTGTTAACGGAGTAGGCAAGATCCGGGCGAGTAATAGTGAGGTACTACAGAGCTCCGAGCAGCGAGCGATAGAGAGTAGGATCATCAAATGCGACGCCATCGGCAGTGTAAGTAATGCCCGGCGCTAATGGTGTAGAGAATGGCTTGGCATCTGTCATTTTGGCGCGTTGAAGAATGTCGAGGGCGTATTTAGTCTGAGTAAGGAAGAGGCCTGTCGAAGATGTGTGAGCTTCTAAACCAAGAAAGTAACCAAGTGAACCGAGATCTTTAGCCGAGAATTCCGTGTTCAGGCGAGCTATGAGAGCCGAAATGGCTAAGAATCATTGCCGGTGACGATTATATCATCAACATAGACCAATAAATATATGAGGGTTGGACGCTGGCTGAGCACGAATAGAGATGTGTCGGAGGCGCTGCAAATAAATCCAATAGACAGTAGAAAGTTCCGGAAATGCTGGTACCAGGCAAGAGGAGCCTGACGAAGACCATAAATTGCTTTCTGAAGGTGACAGACATGAGAGGGAAATCGTGGATCGATAAAACCAGGAGGTTGTTCCATGAAAACCGTTGTAGAAAGATTTCCATTGAGGAAGGCATTCTTGATGTCTAACTGCCGAAGAGTCCAAGAGTTCATCACAGCAATAGCAATAACAATGCGAACAGTAGAAGCTTTGACCACTGGACTGAAGGTGTGAGTGAAATCAAACCCAGGCACTTGGCTAAACCCTTGAGCCACTAAACGAGCTTTGTAACGATCAACAGAGCCATCTGTCTTAAGCTTTGTCCGATAAACCCATTTTGAACCAACCACATTAGTGTTTTCAGGCCGTGGAACCAAAGACCAGGTCTAATTATCATGAAGAGCCTTGAGTTCTTCACGCATGACGGCGGTCCATTCTGGAACTTTGAGCGCAGTCTTAATACCGCGAGGCTCAGGCAACGCTGCAGAAACAGAAAACACAAAAACCAAGTTAATGTCAACCGGATACCGGGGTTTGAATATTCTGAATTTTGCGCGCGTTTGCATGGGATGGCGGCGTGCATGAGCAGGAGATGGTGGTTTGGCGACTGGCGGAAGTTGGATAGGAGGTTCATTTTCGAGAGGTGGGTCGAGAGGAAGAGGTTCGGCGGGCTGACCTAAATTTTGAGGTGGCTCAACCGATGTTATAGGAGGAGGGTCTGTGAGGCAAATAGGACAAGGATGGGATGCCAAAGGAGTGTAATCGGACGAGGAAGAGGAAGGTGAGTGAGGATCGAAATAGTTGGTGAGTTCAAGGCGCGAGAGAGAGACCGGGACCTAGACCTAGAGTAAGGAAAGAAACTTTCATCGAAACGAGCATGACGAGTGATATATACTCGAGATGTGGAGGGATCTAAGCAGCGGAAACCCTTGTGATTTGGACTGTAGCCGACGAAAATACACGGAAGGCTGCGGGGTTAAAGTTTATGATGTGTGTAATCACGGAGACACGGAAAAACCCTACAATCGAAAGTTTTAATTGAGGCATATGAGGGCGGTTGATTGAATAGGAGTTCATATGGCGAGATATTTCGGAGGACAGGTGTAGGTAGGCGATTTATGACATGAACGGCAGTACTGAAAGCTTCTACCCATAGAGAAAGAGGAGCAGAAGAATGAAAAAGTAAAGAGAGACCCATTTCAGTAATGTGACGATGTTTACGTTCTGCCCGACCATTTTGAGAAGGTGTATATGGACAAGATATGAGATGATGAATATCGAATTTTGCAAGATGCGATTTGAGACGAGAATTTGTGAATTCAGTACCCCCATCACTTTGGAATTTCTTAAGTTTACAAGAAAACTGATTTTCAGCGAACGCATGAAAGTTTAAAAATACGTCATAAAAATCAGATTTGGCTTTTAGTGGATAGAACCATGTAAATCGAGAGAAGTCATCAATGAAAATAGCATAGAAACGAAAACCAGAATGAGATTTAACAGGAGAGGGACCCCAGAGGTCACAATGTACTAAATCAAGAATATGAGACGCACGTTTTTCAGAAATAGGAAAAGGCAAATGCGAGTTTTTAGCAAGCTGACATGACGTACATAATTTATCACTAAGAAAAGGGGAAGAAGTTGAAAGTAAACTACGCTGTTCTAAGGAACGAAGAACTTTGTGAGATGAATGACCTAGACGGCAGTGCCAAACCTCTGAGGATGCACGAGGCGGTGCCGCCCGAGCAACAGAAAAAAGAGCAGGAACGGGGCGGTGTAGCACGTACAACCCATGCTTACGCATGCCGGTTGCAACAATTTGGCCTGTGTCCTGAGTCTGTATGCGAAGCTGCGAGTCAGTAAACAACACGTTAACAGAAAAATCATGTGTTAATTTACTAACAGATAATAAATTCTTGGTGATGGCCGGCACAACAAGAACAGGAGACAGAGTTAGACTAGGTGAAATAGATAAAGAGCCCGTGTGAGTAATTTGAAGACAAGCACCATTACCAACGACAACGTGATCACTACCAGTGTAAGGTTTCACGTCGGTGAGAGATGAGGCATCGGCCGAGATATGAGCAGAGGCCCCGGTATCCAAATACCAATCAGAGACAGATAGAGACGAGATATCACACTGAGCCAAAAAAACCTCGGCAAGCTGTGCTGAGGGCGCGGGCCGAGAGGTGCGCACGAACGAACGGTCAAACCATTTAGGGCAGTCGAAGGCGTCATGATCGTTCTGTCTGCAGAAGTAGCACCATGGCTTCCGGTTCTTCCGAGTTCCACCGTTATTCTTGCCACGACCTTTGGAGTAGCCGGACTTGCCGCCGAAATCATGCGGTTTGTTGGTTGCGTGAAAAGCAACGGCGGTCGATGATGGCGTATTGTCAGAGCTCTTGAGGAATAACTCGTGGCTGAGCGCACGAGCGAGTAAGGTGTCGAAGTCAGGCAGTGGCTCCTGAGCCATCTGAGCAGCGGTAAATGTGGAGAACGAAGACCCTAATCCTCGAAGAAACCAGTGGGATTTGTCCAAAGGATCGATCGAACAATCGATCGCAGATAACTGATCACACAAGGACTTGAAACGGCGGCCATAGTCAGCAACGGAGAGGTCGCCCTGTTTAATGGATAGGAGATCGTCCTTGATACTGAGTTCCCGGGCTTTTGAACGGTGACTATATGATCGAGATAGCGCCGTCCAAACATCATGCGAAGTTGAGCATCCAATAATTACGGCCATCGATTCCTCAGTGAGTGTCGAAACAAGAAACAACTTAATAAGTTGATCCCGGGAATACCACTTGGAGAACTCGGGATTGATGACGTCGACCCCGGCAGAAGAAGCGACGGTGCGGCTAGGAGGCTATAGCGTGCCATCGACGTAGGGCATGAATTGTTGCGTAATAAGCAACGGTTCAATCTGGGCATGCCAGAGCAGATAATTTGAGGAAGTAAGCTTAATATTCACCATATGAATGATGGTTGAAAGCGGTAGTGTGGGAAGATCATTGTGGTCGACTGGCAGCCATTGGATGGCCGAGAAACAGACGCAGTCGACGGCAAGGAGAAGAAATTAGGGTTAGGGTTTAAGCCAAGGTTTGGCTGATACCATGTAGAGAAACAATTCCCTTTATTTCACTCAATGATAATGTTGTACAAGTACATATATATAGGGAGAGAAAAGCAAATCTATCTAATCTATCGAGCTAGTTACAAAGATATGGAAAATATAGGAAACCCTAATATACAAGATATGAGAATATCTATTATATCTCAAGATATATATATGAAAACTCCTTTATTAATACCGTTTCTCAATAATTTCTCAAGCCCCATATATCTTTAACATTTTGTGGCTATACTTTTACTCCCATCTTTATTGTAGTATTATTTATATTTTCGAAGTGAATATATTTTGAAAAATATATCGCCCACTTGTCAGATTTCAAAATAACCACGAGTGATTAATTTTGTGAAATACAAAACTCAAGTAAATTGTTGCTAGACTATTATGCACTGTTTACGACTCGAAAAATAGGATTCATATTTGAATCAAATTAAATGTATATATAGTAATATGTTGCTATTAACATAATTTTGACTCAAAAAATGGTCTCAATATATGAGATAGAATTTTTAACATTACCTAATTTCTAAGAATTATGAATTCAGGACCAGAAAAATAGTTAAAATATCTATTCTATTCAGGACATGAAAGATGAATTCTAAATTGAGGAGCCGAAAGATCCTAAAATTCTCAATTAAGGACCTGATATAATATTAAGATCCTATATTGAGAATTTTATAATCTTTGGAGTCCTGAATTGATGATTTTTTTTATAGTCCAAAGTTTAACATTTTCTTTAAAAGTTTTATAGGGCTTTTGAGCTCATTCAGAAACTCGTTATCACACCGGTCGGTCAAGCTTAAACTTAGTACTACTCAACTTGTTTTCGAAAGCTTGATAAGTGTATCAAAATGAAAATATCTTTGATTTGATAGAACTTATTGCATTGGTATAATTTATTTAATAATAAGTATAGCTATTATCTAAATACTTCAGTAGTTTTATTCTTTCATCCGTTGCTAATATAGTTTCATTCTTTTGTATGTCCTTTTTTTTTTTGTCTTTGATCTTGGTTTTCTTGCTATGTGTTTACATGATTTAGACTCTCATTATATATCCACCTTTCTTTTCACTTATTTATTTATTTTTAAATGTGATACAAGTCGTGCATTTGGATTGATTAGGCGGTGTCTAGCACACTTAGTCAACTATTTGGGTGCAGAACAGTTCGAATGTCTAGCAAAATCGATTTTATAATTTCCGGTCTCCTAATCTAAGCAACCGTCTAAATTGATTTTTAGATTACTCACACAAATGATATCAGACTAGTCACAACGGTGACCTAGTCATTTGGTTGAAATAAAACAACAAATGAAGGAAATTATTAAAAAAAGAAAAGATTGAAAATCTTGTGTGACTTGAGGTGGCCTGCAGCCCCACACCGCCCTTCCCTTTTTTTTTAGCAAAATTATAAACCTGGCATGTGCCACTTTTTTAAAAATTTATTTATTTAAAATAACTATTAAAAATTATCTAAATTCAAGAAAAAAAAATCATAAATAGAACTATGACATGTAATTTATAGTCTATGTATATAAAATTTAATTTTTTTATTTTGTATTTTTATTGTATTATTATCTTTATTTTTATTTATCAAGTACTATTCTAATAGAGATAAAATAATATTTTATTAAAAAGTTAGGTTGGATTAGGTTAGTGGTATGAGTGGTAAATAATATAAGGGTGTAGGTTATGTGGTAGATGAATAAAAATGAATATTTTATTAAATTATTGGGTCATACACGGGTCACTGATGAGGATAGTCTCATTGTCAAAAGGTAATGAGAAAAAACAAAATTTTAAATAAAAAAATATCGAAAAATAGACAAGGTCCTCAACCATTGTTTTTTTATAGAGCATCTAATCAATTACTATTTGATAACTTTTGATTGGATGTTTAAATTTATATGTATTAATTATAAATGTTTATTATTGTGAATAATTGTAATTATGAAAAATATTTTTTTTATCAAATTCTTTTTTAATTCTTATAAATAAAGTTTAATATTTATATGATTTACACCAAAACTAAAACTCGCTTTTTTCCACACATGTTCTCACATATTTTCTATTTTGAAAGTTATGTATTCAAATGACTCAAATTATTTCTTCAACCCAAAGATCATCCAATATTTATCCAAACTCTCAATATTATTCCAACACTCAAAATTATCCATTTTTTCCCGTATCAGAATTCTCACAAATTTCTAAATTCTCAATATCAACAAAATTCTCCATATCATCAAAATCCCCAATTTTATATATTTGGTTGAATATTTTAAAGTTAATAAAAATGATGCATAATAAAAAATAAAATAAAAAGAAAAATATAATTTATTTTGGATTAGAGTATAAATTAAATTGGATTGTGGGTTATATGTGTAAAGTAGAATTGAATATATATTTTATTAAAAATTAAATTAGATTGAGACTAAGATTGTGAATAGTCTTATCGTGTGTTTTTTTTACCACAATCTTATATATATATATATATATATATGATTGTGAGTATTCGGTTCTTCGGTTCGGTTTTGGCCTGTAAAATAATCGAACCGAAATAACCAAATTTACATTGGAGGTAAACCGACTCGAACCAAATTACGAAATAACCGAACTGAAATTCTTATTCGGTTTGCAGTTATTTCGGTTATAGTCAAATTTTAATATAAATTTAATAAATTAATAAAATAAAAATAGAAATTATATATATATATATAAATATACATATTTATTAATATTATATATATAAATTCGGTTATTTGGGTCCCGAGAAAAATAACCGAACCGAAAATCGAAATAGTGAAAATAAATTAAGCGAACCGAACTAAAACCGAAATAACCAAAATTTTTCGGTTTGGTTTGGTTTGGTTTTTAGTTTCTTGTTCACCCCTAATTATGTTTACCACATTGCTTGGATACAAATAATACTTCAAGCAACGTGTAAACATAATCAAGCAACGTGATAAACATAATCAAGTTTTTCTCACTTTTCTCACGGGATGATTTTTTTTCTCACATGATCTAATAAACTATGATGGAATTGCGACCAATATAAAAAAGGGTCGCCATTTAGCGATGGACTGAAAACGGAGTTGCGACGGAATGAATTTTTTAAAGTTTGCAATTGCAACTCCGTCGCCATCCAACCCGCGAATTTATGGCGCCAATATATAGCAACAAAACTGCGACATAATATTACGTCGCAAATTTTAGCGACGGGAAATTCTATCACAATTCAGTGCTATTTTTTTTTCTTTTTCTATATATGTATTTATTAAAACATGCAAAAATTGACAATTACATTTGGTTTAGCGGTAATACCCTCAGGCTTGGCACGGGAGGTCTCGAGTTTGAAACCTCACGGACACAATCACAAAACTTCAAGGCTGGACCGATCATTTAATGTGAAAAATAAAAATAGTTTATTTTTTCTTCATTTACCTATATTTTTTCTAATTTACCGGCTTTGAAGTTATTTTAAGAAATCAAAATAGTGCATTTTTCCTTACTTTACTTATATTTTTTGTTCATTTACCTTATTGTTCATTTATGATAAAATGACTTCAATGTACCTAAATGAACAAAAAATATAGATAAATGAAAAAAAATAAACTATTCTCATTTATCATGTTCATTCTCACCTGATTAATATATATATATATATATGTATATATATATAACGGATCCTGTGCTAAAATATTGTTTGTGCTAAAATGCTAAACATGCTTGATTTGTTAGTATTTTATGCTTGTTTAGTTAATATGTTATGCATCATTAAATTGCATAACCACCTACATCAAAATAAATAACTGTCAATCTAAAAAATTCAATCTTGACCATACCATTCATCCATCAAAATCAATGGTCTAGGATTTATTCTTATTTAGCATCTTTTTACTTTTTAGTATTTAATCTCTTCCTTATATATATATATATATATATATATATATATATATATATATATATATTAAAAAGCTTAATTCTATCTCACAGGAATAGAAAAGAAATAATTTATCATTTTTGACTTATATGTTTTTGCGTGACTGTCATCACATGCCAAAATGAATTATTTATGGGGGCGGCTACCTGCAGTTTATGCATGTGTTTTGTGCATACTTTTAAATTGAAACAACAGTCGTTTTTTCCCTTCATAAATTCTACTATACCCGCCCAAAAAAAAAAAAAAAAAAAAAAGTAAGAGAAGAAAGTTCAGAATGGAAAGCTACAAGCAGCTGACCGGTGATGACCGTCCGACGGTGATGGTGACGAACGGCGACGGAATCCACGGCCCCAGCATTCAAGCTATAGAGTCGAGACTAAAAGGACGCACAATACAAAAACAAGTGATTTTACCACAAATTATGTTGCTATTTACAACAGATGACCTACGTATTAGCAACGTAAATAAAAATAATTCGCATCTAAATTGTCAACGGAAAATAAAATTTTGACGATAGAGACGGAATAGCTCCATATTTTCCCAGTAACAGCGGATAAATCCGTTGCAATTTTATTTTTCATTAGCACAAATTATTTCCATTGCTAATTTATTATCTAACGACAGATTTTGTCCGTTGCTATATTTATTCTATTTTACCTAGGGATTATTTTCATTGTTAGGCTTTTTTTCATTTAACTACGGATTAATTCCGTTGCTAGGTTTTTTTTTTTTCCATTTTACAAATGGATTATTTTTGTTGTTATGCTTTTTTGTTTCTAATTTACCTACGGATTATTTCGGTTGCTAGACTTTTTTCAATTTAACTACGGATAATTCCGTTGCTAGACTTTTTTCATTTTACCAACGGATTATTTCCGTTGTTAGGCTTTTTTTTTTTTGCGGATTATGTCCCTTGCTAAGCTTTTTCTTTTATTATTTATGTTTCTAGGCTTTTTTTTTTTTTTTTTAATTTACCTAAGGATTTTCTCCGTTGCTAAGTTTTTCATATTTTACCTACGGATTGATTCCGTTGCTAGGCTTTTTTTTATTTTACCAACGGATTATTTTCGTTGCTATTTTTTTGTTATACATACGGATTATGTCCGTTGCTAAGCTTTTTCTAATTTTATTATATATGTTGCTAGATGTTTTCAATGCAATTTACCTTCGGATTATTTCTGTTGCTAAGTTTTATAATTTTACTAATATTTATCATTATACTATAGATTTTAATTTTTGCTCGATTTTTTATATTTTGCAAAGGAGGTACTCGGTCGATTCTCACTTCAAAATACCCGCTCCATTCCTCACTTCACAACTCCAGCCACCTGACGTCGGTCACGGTCGGCCATACGTCGAGTACGGGAAGAAAAAGTTGAAGCTCGGCTAAGGAAGGAGTTTGTTGGGAGTAATTCTTGGGTGCTGATTGATTTTAGCCTTGATTAGTTTATTTCCATAAGTAGGAGCTTGACAGTTGGGTGATTGCTCAATGTCCGCATGTAATTTTGGTTTTGATATTCTTTGTAATCTTCTATTTAAGCAAAGGAGTAAACACAGAAAAAGCAGTCAATTTGACAGCACCAAGATACGTGAGTTTTCCTCTGCTATTCCTCTGTTTTCTGGTTGTGGAATCCTAACAAGTGGCATCTAGAGCAAGGTACGAACCTGTGAGATGACTGGTGACGGGAAAGGAAACAAGTCTGGCATGAAGGGCGAGAACTCCGGCGATAACGTTGTGATCCAACGGGTGATTCGTGAGGTGGGAAGTGGGACTAGCTACCCTGCTCTCACCAAGACCAATTACTCGGATTGGGCGCTCCTGATGAAGGTGAAGCTCAAGGCGAGGGCGCTTTGGGACACCATCGAGAGTGGCGGCGCTGATCAACAGGAGGAGATGATGGCACTCGATGTCCTCTGCACTGCGGTGCCAGCGGAGATGCAGTCCACGATCGCTGAGAAGAAAATAGAGAAAGAGGCGTGGGATGCAATTGCAACCATGCGTATCGGGAATGACGGCGAGACCATTGAAGATTTGATCTAGCAATTGCAATTCAGAATCTCCGATGGAAGTTTGATCTAGCAACATTCAATGACGGCGAGACCATTGAAGATTTTGCACTACGTCTCAATGGCATGGCAGCAAATCTTGCTGTACTAGGGGAAAAGCTGGAGGAAATTGCGATTGTGAACAAGATTATACGCAGCGTGCCGTCACGATACAGACAAGTTGTGGTTGCAATCACGACACTACTCGATGTGTGATCACTGCAGAAAGCAGCGAGCAAATAAATTTTTACACCCTAAGGTGGTCAATCCCACAGGGACTGTGCAACCAAACACCCAAAGTACTAGCTATACTTCCTAGAACATAGAAGTTTGAGGATTTTCGAAAAGGGATTTTGTTTTTAAATTTAAAGATAACAATGCATAAAAATAAAGGTTTTGGAAAACAACAAATAAAGATACGGATCCTAGGGCAGATAATTCAATCATCAACATGCAAATTCATCAACTCAGCAATGGGGAAATAATAGATTTTAGTGGATTAAATTCCTTGGTCCGGCAATTAAACCCTAGATTACTAAATAGGGACTATCTCCTCTCGGTCTCAAGAACACAAATTTAGTCAATCTTAATAATTGTCTAATTAATTCCTACACAAGATTCTTCTTTGTTGGTACCCCATTTTATGACAACTTTCAATTTTCCCTCTATTTTTGTGCCTTTAGTAGGCCTAGTATTTCCGGCAATTGCAATGGGTTCTTTATTTCTTTATGTTCAAAAAAACAAGATTGTTTAGATCCGAGGGGACCCAGTCTCATTCTTTTTTTTTACTTAGACTTGTAGCATAACAGAGATATTGATTTCGGAAAAGAAAATATAGTAGAAGTA
>JAPKLW010002130.1:52500-54171 GCA_026898455.1 Plectranthus barbatus
AGGCATAACACCCTCCAAAATAGACTCATGCACAATAATAACTAAAAACATATAATAAAACACTTGAAACAATGGAGAAAAATATAGATAAGTGAGTATAATTATGAGCTTATCAAACCCCCCAAACTTGAATATTAAATTGTCCTCAATCGAAGAAAAGAAGAAAGAAATCTCAAGCAGTTGAAAGTGCAATGCCTCACAAGATTCATCACAATCAAGGTTCATCAATCCACATCACACAAGCAATTGAAAGAGATAAGATATTCATCAACTTCGGAAGACTCACGGGAAAGTGTATCGCTCAATCACTCAAGTGTTTGGGTTTCAAATGAAAGCACTCACAACATGTATGAAGAAATTTCTACCATAGGCTTGCAAGAGTTCTAAAATCTCCACTGCTTAATTGTGCACACAATTCAAGAATCAAGAAGGACTTTGATAAGGTTGTAATGAAGGCTTTTTGTGAAAAGGTAGGGAAATATAGCCAAGTGACTAAAAAGAAAACATTGAGTTGATCACTCTCAACAAATCAAAATCACCATCTATCATCATCCACCCCATCTCCTAATATTTTCTACACAAAACAAGGCTCTTATTTTTTTCTTTTCTAATCCTTTTATGCTCTTAAAGATTTTTGTTTAATTATTTTGAGCTTATAAGGACATTACTCATTTTTTCTAGAGCTTTCTTTCTTTGCACACCAATTCTAATAATTTCTTATTACTCACAATTTCTCATCCTTTTTCTTCCCAAATCTCATAGACAAGATACATCTCACCCATTCCATATGAAATTTTATAGACAAAATCAAAAAACGGAAAAAGGCTCAAAGGGGCTTACTAGGGATAAAATTTTACAAAGGACAGTGTATAGGATAAATTGGCTAACAAAGATGGCCTAAGATCATTTTCTATCCTTGTGCACACTATGCAGTCTTGAAACAGAACAGAAGCAAGTTCTAGAGAAATAAAAACATACATGCGAATCTCACATCAAACGAAAAGGCTCAAATCTCACTTGGGTTCAAAAATTCTTCCTTAGTCAACTTCAATCCACTCAAACATCATGCAAGTGTAAGTTTCAATTGGACCCTATCATGCGGTATTCTACATTCATGGGCAAATCAACCACAATTGAAATCAATTCAACTAATCACAGATCGATTTCAAACATTGCATATAATGCTAGAGGGTTCAATTACATAGAGATTTTCCTCATATAATATATTGGTCCCGGTTTTTCAGAGTATAAAACGTTACGCAGCAAAAATAAAGTAAAGTGTTTTCTTGCACGCTACTTACACACAGCTGATAACTGGCAACTGGTCAGCTGATACTGGTTACTCAGACACAGCTGACAACTGAGAAGCGTCAGCTGGTGACTGTAAACTTAGAATATTTAGCCAAGTTTGCACAGTTATATATCAGTTTCAGGATATACTCCAGCACTTGAGTGCTGGGTTTAAAATATGAATGAAAGACAGAAAGCTGATAAATAACAGAGGATTTTATAGTGGTTCGATCAATCGATCTACGTCCACTCTCCAGTCGAAGCACTGGAAATTCCACTAAGAGTAATCAGGTACAGGTCTCCTACGATCTATCTCTAGCTGGTGAATGCCTCTTCCACCAGTTCACTAGATCAACCGCTCCCGGTCCTGGATCCTTCTTC
>JAPKLW010002130.1:69171-89016 GCA_026898455.1 Plectranthus barbatus
ATTAATCAATCTCATAATTATCTAATTATTCCTATGTAGGTTTCTTCTTGGTTGGACAGAAAACAAACACAATTAATTCTCTCTTCCTGTTAATAATTTTCATCTCTCGATCCATCAATTATTAACTATAAACCTAGATCTAAATTCACCTCTCGGTCCTTCTTTTAATCTAGATTATAAAATTAAATCAGAGAATTAAACCATGCCAAATGAGTTGAATTCAATAAACATGCATCAGAAAAGATATCATAACCCTAGAACCTGTTTAGGGTTCTAGCAACAAATCATGACTAGAAAATAAAGCAACATTTAATTAATGAACTTACAAATAAAGAGGAACCTTGAATGTCTTGTAAAAACTCCAAAGCTCAATTATTCTAAGTGTAATAATGCGTAAAAGAAGACCCAAGTTCGTGCCTAAGAGTTCATATTTATAGAGAGGGGAAAAGACCTAATTTGAGTATTGGGTTAAAATAGCAAAAACTGCCAAAACAGGCCTAAAACAGCTTTTTCGGGCCTCCGTGTCGATCAACACAAATCCTGTCGGTCGACAGGACTGCAGATCACAAGTTTTTGGAGTTTTGACCTCTGTTTCGGTCGACACAAATCCTGTCTCTCGACACAGAAACCTCTGTCTGCGCAGTCTCACGGTTTTGGCCATAACTTCCTCTCCCGAACTCCGATTGACCCAATTCCAGTTGCGTTGGAGAGCTAACTCAAAGCTTCATCCATTTCCATGTGCCAATAGCCTGAATCCCTCGTGTGGAAGAACTTTTCACTGCTACTATTACACATCACTGCTTTCGGAACGGTTTTCTCGTAAACTTAGGCCTAAAACCTGCAAAAATCACCCATCAAAGGCATAACACCCTCCAAAATAGACTCATGCACAATAATAACTAAAAATATACAATAAAGCACTTGAAACAATGGAGAAAAATATAGATAAGTGAGTATAATTATGAGCTTATCAATGTGTCGACCCTCACTGTCGCAGATCTTACCGGGCGGCTGAGAGCATCAGAAGATGCTTACGAGGAGTCTCCATCGACAATGCAACACGATGGCAAGCTATATTTGATGGAGAAAGAATGGAACTCGCGCAGAAAGAAGCGTGAGGCAGAGCTCCAGTCAGGCAGCGGCGCGAGCAGTGGCTCAGCACGTCGTGGGGGAGGTGGCAGGCGTGGGCGCAGCCGTGGGCATGGCGGTGCGCTGAGCGGGCTGTCTAATTCAAACAAGCACACAGGTGATGAATGCCGACGCTGTGGGAAGATGGGTCATTGGGCCCGTGAATGCCGTTCAAAGCCCAAGAAGGAACAGGCCCATGTCGTGAAGGAAAATGAGGAGGCAACACTTCTATTCGTAAATTCATCCCCAACCCTTACAATTTTGCTCCCAAAAAAATCAGCGAACAACTCCCACGCTGAATCATCATCGACATCTTTTCCTAAGGTAATACCAGCTGCATATGTTGTTACCAAAGGAGGCGGGACAAGCACACGGCAGCGACGGATCTAATGCGGCAAAGGTACAGCCTGGCGCACAGATTGTGCTGCACGAGGAGAAGGTGTTCGCCCAGCTTGGAGAAGAGGAGGAACGCGAGGCCAAGACTTGGATCTTGGACACCGGGGCTACGAACCATATGTCTGATCGCGGGCTGCGTTTACGGATCTGGACACGGCTGTGTGCGGGACAGTGCAGTTCGGCAATGACTCTGCGGCAAGAATTGAAGGCTACGGTAGAGTCACTTTTGTGTGCAGGAATGGGGAACTTTGATCGTTCTCCGGAGTTTACTTCATTCCCCGGCTGACAACGAACATAGTAAGTATTGGATAACTAGATGAGGTTGGCTATAAAATCAACATCGACTCCAGCACTATGCAAATTCGAGAGCCTGGTGGTCAATTATTGGCAAGGGTGAAGCGTGAGGCGAACCGGCTGTATGTGCTTCACATCAAGATGGCACAATCGGTTTGCTTGGGGGTGTGTGGACGCAGCGATGAGGCAGGGTGGCGCTGGCATGAGCGGTTCGGTCATGTAAATATGGCTGCACTGCGGAAAATGGCTAAGGAGGAGCTGGTGCGGGGTCTGCCAGACATTGGACAGGCAACAGAGTTATGTGAGGCGTGCATGGCCGGGAAGCAAAGGCGCATCTCATTCCCGATGCAGGCTGAGTACCGGGCAAAGCAACTCCTCGAGCTGGTTCACGGCAATTTATGCGGGCCTATCACACCTGCAACACCAAGAGGCAACAGGTACTTCTTACTGCTTGTGGATGACAAAAGCCGTTTCATGTGGGTGAATATGCTCCCATCCAAAGATCGGGCAGCAGAGGCTATCAAGGAATTCCAAGTTCGTGCAGAAGGAGAGTCCAAATTGAAACTTGGTGCGCTTCGCACTGACCGTGGTGGTGAGTTCAAGTCAATTGAGTTTGCTGAATATTGCGCAGCTGAAGGAGTCCATCATCAACACACAGCTGCATATAGTCCGCAGCAAAATGGCGTGGTTGAACGTCGTAATGGCACAGTGATGGCTACTGCGAGAAGTATGCTGAAGGCAAAAGGGCTGCCAGGATGGCTCTGGGGTAAGGCGGTGACCACTGCGGTGTACATTCTAAACAGGTGTCCAACGAAGAGCGTGGATGGGATGACTCCTTTCGAGGCATGGCATGGGAAGAAGCCGGTTGTGCACCATTTGAAGACATTTGGCTGTATAGCCTATTTCCGAAATACAACACCACATCTGAAAAAGCTGGAGGACAGGGGCCGTAATATGATCTTCATTGGCTATGAGCGCGGGTCCAAGGCATACCGCACATATGATCCCACTACAAAGCATGTTTACGTAACACGCGACGTGGTGTTTGATGAACAGGGCCAGTGGGATTGGGGAGCTGATGGTGAACACGAAGACCCTGGAGGTGATGACACTTTTACGGTGGAATATGCTGTTATGAACCAGCAAACTCCAGGAACCAATGGAGCAGTGGAAGCACCCGGAGAAGAAGCAGCGCCGGGAGAACAACCACCACATTATGACGGTGCGGTGAATGACAACGATGACAACCTGGACACCGATCATGATGATGCTCCACTTCGGTTCCGCAACATCAATGATATCATCGGACTAGCATCGCCGCGTGGTTTTGCACCACGGGTACTGGTTATGGAGGAGCTGCACACGGTGAGCTCTGACGAGCCTTCATCATTTACTGAAGCAGAGCACAGCCCCAGCTGGAGAAAAGCGATGATGGAAGAAATGGAAGCCATTGAAGACAACAAAACTTGGTCTCTTACTGATCTTCCACATGGCCGTAGAGCAATTGGATTGAAGTGGGTGTTCAAAGTGAAGAGAGATGAACACGGGGCAGTGTCCAAGCACAAAGCTCGTCATGTAGTGAAGGGGTACGCGCAACAGCATGGCATTGATTACGATGAGGTATTTGCGCCAGTGGCTCGGCTGGACTCGGTGCGTCTGCTCATCGCTCTCGCAGCACACGAGGGGTGGGAGGTGCATCATATGGATGTGAAATCAGCGTTCCTCAATGGTGACTTGGAGGAGGAGGTCTATGTAAAGCAGCCGGCGGGTTTCGTCATCGCTGGCAAGGAGCATAAGGTGCTCAAGCTCCGGAAAGCGCTATACAGACTTCATCAAGCACCGCGGGCCTGGAACGCAAAATTGGACAACACGCTGATGTCGTTGGGTTTCAGAAAGTGCCCGTCTGAAGCTGCAATATATATCAGGCGCAGCAAGAATACTCAACTGGTGGTCGGGGTGTACGTCGACGACTTGATAATCACCAGTGCAAGCTGAGACGATATCAGGCATTTTAAAGAAGAGATGAGCAGTATGTTCAAAATGAGCGATCTCGGCTTACTTCACTACTATCTTGGCATCGAGGTGAAGCAGGGACCGAGGGGAATCTAACTCAGTCAGGGTGCATACGCCGCCAAGATCTTAGAAAAGAATGGGATGGCGGGATGCAATCCCTGTCAGGTACTAATAGAGACCCGGCTGAAGCTGAGCACACTAAGCACGGAGCCGCCGGTAGACATTACAGAATACAGAAGCATTGTTGGAAGTCTCAGGTACCTTGTGAACACTCGACCTGATCTTGCATTTGCTGTGGGGTATGTAAGTCGTTTTCTAGAAAGGCCATGCGAGGATCATCTGGTGGCTGTGAAGCACATCCTGCGATATATAGCAGGAACCCAGAATTGGGGACTATGGTTCGGAAGAAAGGAGGAGCAAGCTTGTCTGACTGGGTTCAGTGACAGTGACTTTGCTGGAGACGTTGATGCTCGCAAAAGCACAACAGGAGTGATCTTTTTCCTCACCAACAGCCCCATCATATGGCAATCAAAAAAACAAAAGGTGGTGGCACAATCGAGCTGTGAAGCAGAGTATGTTGCAGCTGCGAATGCAACCTGTCAAGCTTTGTGGTTGGCTCGGGTGCTAGCGGAGCTGAGGGGAACGGCACCAAGCGCGCCAATGCTAAGGGTAGATAATCAGTCTGCCATTGCTTTAATAAAAAATCCTATACTCCATGGACAAAGTAAGCACATCGAGGTGAAGTATCATTTAGTCCGGGAGTCTGCAGAAAATGGCCTGATCAAAGTAGAATTCATCAGAAGCGAAGAACAGCTAGGCGACATTCTGACGAAGCCGCTCGGCAAGACCAGGTTCCATGATCTGCGTTCAAAGATTGGTCTGTTTAATATTTGTAAATAAGCACCTCAAGTCTTAGGAGGAGAATGTTGGGAGTAATTCTTGGGTGCTGATTGATTTTAGCCTTGATTAGTTTATTTCCATAAGTAGGAGCTTGACAGTTGGGTGATTGCTCAATGTCCGCATGTAATTTTGGTTTTGATATTCTTTGTAATCTTCTATTTAAGCAAAGGAGTAAACACAGAAAAAGCAGTTAATTTGACAGCACCAAGATACGTGAGTTTTCCTCTGCTATTCCTCTATTTTCTGGTTGTGGAATCCTAACAGAGTTGGAGAGCATCTGTTGATTGAGAAAATATGGCAAGCTAAGAAGCTTGGTGAAGACGCCGTTTGAGAGCCAGATGGCATCAATCACCGTCCGACTAGAATTCAGGTTCCTATATTTCATCTTTTTTTTTTTTTGTATTATTTGAATTCCTGGACAGTTATAGCTATTGCTTTGTATAATTGTGTATTATCAAATTCTTGAATTGTTTGTACTATTGTTATACTACTTCCATCCCAAAACAATTGTCGGTTTGAAAATGTAACAGATACCAATGCGAGTAGAGATAGAGGAAATTAGTATTTTATTAGTGAGTGTGTATTAACTTTCCATTTTAGGAAAGAGGACAATTGTTTAGGACAGACGAAAAAGGAAAACAAGACAATTGTTTCGGGAGGGAGTAGCATTTATGTGATATTCTTGTACTCGCATTGTTGCATCTATGATACACCCATTATGTGGCCCATTACCAGCAGCCCAAGTGATGTTTATTCAAGGCCCAATTACTTAGCGTAGAATTAGGTTGTTATATATTTTGCCTTGTATTGAACAGAAATTATCTATGAAATGAATTAAGCAGATTTATCTTGTTCTTCCTCTGTGTTCCTCTCTTTGATTTCTGGAGTCTAGGCAGCTCGAAGTGCCCCCATCCTTGATATGATCCGTGATCGTATCAATCTAATTGAAGCATATATTGTGTTATTCTGGTCAATCCTGCTTGACGTTTTGAAGCACTAGACCTATTTGATCTTCACGCATTTAATATAAGGGGAAGTACTTGCTAAACAACTTGCAAGTTTGATCGAAATGAATTGGGACTGAAGGGGAAGTATCTGCTCGAAATGAAGTAAACTGTTTTGTTTCAACTCCCCTTGAGCATATCCTTTGCCATTGATCAACAACTCTTGTTTTCCACTTGGGCCGGATTAATTCATCTCATTTTCCCTTCTCCCTCTCCTTTTCAGCTTTTGCCATTTTTGTTTATCACCAACTCTGCACTACTGCTGCTACCAGCTTCATTACTACTTTTCTTCACATTTGAATGATCCATAACTGTCTTTTCTTCGTTACTTCTATCCATCTCATCTCTGTTAAAACATGGGGGATTAAGTAATCAACCATAGTTGTATTTTTTGGATTAATGATCTAGCATATAACAGATGCATAAAACTGAATCTAGACTAGGAGCTTCACTGACTTTATTTAATATGAATCATTAACCTTTTTTTTTTAAGAGAGTTCCGTTGTGAATTATCGATTGATTATATATAAAACTTGTGAATTCTTCTTGATTAAACAGAGTCAGTTTTAGAACTGAAACCATTGTATCTTTACACTGTTGCTTCTAACTCGATTCAGATTCTTGAGTCAGTTTGATTTGAAATCTCTCCAGTAAAACTGGTCCTGAGAAAATGATACGTTCTTAGTTCGTATCAAAGATTGGAGATACTTCGAGTGATCTCAAACTCCAGAAAATTAGAGAGGAACACAGAGAGAAAGAGGAAGACAATGCTTAATTCCATTCATAGCTTTTCTCCATACAACTGCATTCCATATATACTCTTAAACCTAGTGGGCTATTTATGACATAAGCTATTTGGGTTGCCCATATTGTTCTTAAATACAGAGGCCCAATGAGTTGTGTGTTCCCTTTGACAGTTGGGCTGGTGGGTATCAGACTTCTTTGAATCATCACAAGTTCTAATACATAATATTTTCTTTATTGACCAGATGAGATCTTTATGCTAATTTGGCAGGTAAAATAGTTATAAACAGATGTTTCAAGTGATCATTCAATAATTAAGCTGCTTGTATTTCTCGTGCATGTACATCTCGCCTATGAGTAGTCACTTCTTTTCCTGCTGTTTCTTTGGATATCTGTTGTTTTATCTAATCTAACACAATAAAAGCCTTGAATTTTGTGTCTGAGCCTTTGTCCTGTACATTTTGAGTTCGTGAGATTTAGAAATTGTCCTTTTATTGCTTTGTTTTCGGAAACTATTCTTGTACTCAAAATCCTTTATTTACTCAAGTCTGGCTGTTTCGAAGAAGTTGGGATTCTGTAGGCTGATTTTATGCAGTAGTCATTTGGTCTTTGAGATTCATTTGTCTAATTGCTGTTTTTTCAGTTAATTCTATGACTTTAATTAACACCCAACTTTGCCTGTCTTATTTCCTTCGATAATGTGGTGTCTGTTTCGGTTAGCTGTGAACAGAGAGTGGCTTTTGATAGGTCCAGTGCGCAGAGTGTCTGGATGGGTGTAGAACTTGGTGGTGAGAAGATGTTTCTTTGACTGAATTCACTTATTGGTGCAGCAGAACTAGGAAAAGAGCATATTGATAGCTGTTTTGTCAAGTTTTTGTAATCACACCTAACATTAGTTTCTTTGTATCTGATGTAGCTTCTTGTTAGTCACATGTTTGGTTGGTTGGTTTCATACTGAAGCATTACTTGTTTTGCTTCCGAGTATGTTTTTTGTCATAGCTTGGCTACGTTCGGATGCAAGGCTATGGCCTAAAATGGTTTACTTTAAATGCATACAATTTTCACACTCTAATAGTATAAAATGTTCTTTATATGAATAAAAAAATACAGGTTTTTTTGTTGTGTGCATAAACCAATGCTTCCATAGAATCTATCGTGGCCGTTTAGATACATACATTACTTGAGTTAATATAGTTCCATGTCTGCAAAAAAAAAAAATATGGTGTGTTAGAAAGAGCTTCTGCTGGACGGCAGTATTGTTTACTTCCTTACGAGTCTAATTCAACTGATAAAATCTTGAGGTGATATTTCTGTTGCTAGGTTTTTTTGTTTTATATACAGATTATGTCCGTTGCTAAGCTTTTTCTAATTTTATTATATACTCCCTCCGTCCCGCCATATTAGACACGCTTTCCTTTTCGGTCCGTCCCGTTTATTAGGCATATTACCTAAATTGGTAAAGAATTAACACATCCTAATTAAAATTAACATAACCCACATTTTCCTAAATTTACAAGCCTACCCTCACAACCCTAAAATACACTCCCCTAAATTAATCGACTCATTTGCGCCGCACCCTTTCCCCTTCGTCTCTCTCGCGAACCCTAATTTTTCGCCGCCATCCTCTCAAACTCTCCGATTCATCGTCGCCTCTCACCACCACCGCAATGATGACACCTTTGTCGCCTATCCCGAAAGCCACGATGATGACACCTGTTAATCCCTCGCCGTCGTTTGTGCGTGCAGGCGGCGAGCCCTACCCTTGCGACGACGGTGGAGTCGTTGCCGCCTCTGCAGGCGACGACTCCGAACATACTTCCGAACACGACTCTGTCTTGACGCTAGCAGGCGATGGGTTTAGGGCTGATGAGCGGGGTATTCTCACCGATCGATCGATGGTCACACACGAAGGCGATGGGTTTGTTGCCGCTGCAGACTCAACGGCGTGGTGGCTCGGCAGCGATGGATCCTGCATGAACGGAGCGACGGTGCTGAGCGGTCCAGAGGAGGTGGAGCTCTCTTTCGATTCGGAGAAAGAGAGGGTGTGGCTGGCGATGGTTGCGCAGGAGTTGGCTTTTCCAACCGAGAGAGTGATGGAAGTAGTTCGACTATTTTGGGACATATATTTCCCAAACATTCAGTGATTTCTCTCTTTTTTACCTTTCTGCTCTGTTTTTTGGCCATGACTGGTTCTATTTGCTTCTGCTTTTCGGCCATGACTGGTTCTATTTGCTTATGCTTTTCGGACATGACTGGTTCTATTTGCTTCTGTTTTTCGGCCATGACTGGTTCCATGAAATTATTGGTTCTGTTGCTGGTTAGATTTGTCGGTTCTATTGGTTCGTGAAATTATTGGTTCTATTGGTTCCATGAAATTATTGGTTCTGTTGCTGGTTAGATTTTTCGGTTCTGTTGGTTTGTGAAATTATTGGTTATGTTGGTTCCATGAAATTATTGGTTCTGTTGCTGGTTAGATTTGCTCTCTTTCGAATTGTTGGTTCTGTTGCTGGTTAGATATGTCGGTTCTAATGCTGGTTTTGTTGGTTCTATGTCTATGTTCTACTGTGGGAAAATAGGTGAAATCCTGAAATGATTTAAAATTGCACACACAAACTTGTAAACATTCATGATACACTTTATAAAGTGAAATGTGTTACACCGTGTTTGAAGTGGTTTCTTGAGACTGTGTAGGTTGATATGTGTAAGATTACATGCCACATGCTTTAAATCAGTACCATATGCTTTACAAAAATAACATATGCTATACAAAAGTCACATAAGCTTTACAAAAGTCCCAAATGCTTTAGATCAGCCCTATATGCTTTACAAAAGTCCCATAAGCTTTACATAAGTCCCAAATGCTTTACAATAAAGAAACTGCAAACCCTAAATATGTAATGAGACTTTCCATGTCATTTCCTTCATGCCCAGTTTCATTCAAATAATCTAGGCATTCTTTAACTAATTCAATTGGTATCTCCAGATTTTTGGGTAAAGCATTTTGCATCATCAATGCATCCTTTTTCATATGTGGCAGCTTATAATTGTTGCAACCCTTGACCTTCATAATCTCTAGAAAACAAGCTTGTAGGGATAGAAACACCTTATTTAGTGTCGTTGCTTCAAGGCTGTTGAAACTTGTTATGACTGCATTTACAAGCTCACTTGCATTTTGACACGCTTGCTGCTGCTGCAAGCTTTGAATTGCCCTGAAAAATCCCAAATCATTCACATTTAAATCAGGAGAGTTAGGTGGTTGTTGCACCAATTGAATGTTAAATCCATGTGTGTTTGCTGCTTTTTGAAGATCTTCATCCCCATTAGTGATATGAGGCCTTGCATTATCTTGTTGAATGTGAATACATTTACTTAAACATGTAGGCCACTTCTCTTTAATTGCTGGAATAACCTGTAAATACACAGTCAACTCATTAGCTTCATGAACAATCTATACATTTAGGGCTGTTTAAACTTGAAGTACTTACATTGTTGATTAGGCAAGCCTTTATCACTTCCTTAGTGATAGATTGAATTGGTTTGAGTTCTAGTGTACCAGCATCCCTATTTTTGCTGCTTCTTTTAGTTGCAACCTCTTCTATAAATGGCCAAATCCCTATTTTACCATCCCAAATGACACTGCCCTGATCTGAAAATATCGGCCTACTAACAGCACACATGAACATAACCTTAGGAATAAATTTCTTGCTCTTGCATGTCCTATGTGGCTCTGGTTCTGATTCTGTGAGGTAGTATCTATGTGTGCTTTTGGTTAAGTAAAACCATTTTTCATCTATGTGCACAATATTCTCCATTGGCTTGAAATGAAGCTTCTTTGAAACATGGTCATAAGCTATGGCTTGTAAACTGTACCTCAATCGTAACAGTTTGTTAGGAGCTGTCAAACATGATTTAATTGCATTTGTGTGTGCTCTGATCAGGTTCTGTTTAGCCCATCTTCCCACAGTAGACTTAGAAATGTTAATGCTATCAGCAAGAGCTCTTATTGAACCTCTTTTCTGAAAATTAACTGCAGCAATTTGTTCATTATTTACCTCATGTTTGAGCTTCCTGATTCTGAAATGTCTTTTGCCTATCAAATGTAATGCTTCACCTCTGGATTTTGCTTCTTGTGCAGATTTCCAGATCCTTGAAATTGTTGTTCTTGAAACATTAAAGCTTGTTGCAGCTTCATTGACAACCCCCCGCTGTGGCTTGTTGTCTCTTGATTTCTCCAGCAAGAAAAGAAGAATGTCTGCCTTTGTTTTTCCAGAAATGTCTGGGTTCTTCCCCATATTTTGGAAAGGATTTCTCTGTTTTTTTTTTTTTTTTGAATGAATCCTGTGTATTTATAGGATTTTAGTAGGAGGAAAATTTGTAATTAAAACATGTCTTATTGTTTTGGTTTTGGCTCCAAAACAGAATTAGTACTCATTTAAACTTGATTTGACATGCCCCTATCTTTTTAGCTAATTCTCCATTAGTGTAATTTTAATATTTTTTTATTGCTTAATCATTCATTAAATATCAATTAAAAAGTCCTCCTTGGTTATTGTGCCGACTCCCTCCGTGCCTAATATAGCGGGACGGAGGGAGTATGTTGCTAGACTTTTTTTTAATTTACCTACAGATTATTTCCGTTGCTAAGTTTTTTCTATTTTACCTACGGATTATTCCGGTTGCTAGGCTTTTTCTTATTTAACTACAGATTAATTCCGTTGCTAGGCTATTTTTCATTTAACTACGGATTATTTGGCTATGATAATATTTAGATCCCCTGTCCTTTAAAGTTAAGCACATTTGATATTGCCATGCACTCTTTCTAGGTTGTTGTCTATGGAAATGTATGCTTTACTTTTTTTCTCAACCCTTTTATGCTGAAATTTTCAGTGGAATAAATGCCATAAACCTTCACTAACACAGGAATGTGGTTTTCTCGTTTAAAATCCCTTTTCTTGTTTGTAACGTAGTACTATTTCTCAAAGCATTTATATATGTTTGTGTTTTAATATTTGTCATGGCTTGTATTATATCCCCTTAATTATGCTATATTTAGATAAATATTTTTTTAAAGCCTGTAATTCCACACATTACACAACTCATTCGTCAAGCCGGTTCGGCTAAGACCTCGTCTCCCAAGGATCGAATTCCGAACCCTAACCAACAAAGAAAAGGAAAAGAAAAATGTGAATTTATTTTAAGGTAATATACTTGACAAACTATTTAAATGTGAATTGATTATGTGATTTTAGTATGTTTTAACATGAAAAATAATAAATATACATGAATAACAAAGGTTATGTTTTGTTCTATTATAATAGTAAAATTCATACACCATAAACCTAATAAAATCTGGATTGAATATCACCAAAAGAAATAAAATCTGGATTCTCAAGCATCAAAACCAAGCAAGCATGAATCTAAAAATATGATTTCAAACCTTCAAATAATAGGTGCTTAAGAAAAACTCTAAAAGCATAGGTTTATGAAAATCTGGCCTTGGTGGAGAGTGGTGACCGCCGAGAGGATTACACTTGTGCTGCTGCGATATTGGAGTGGAGACGAGGAAGAAGACCAAATACTAACAATATTAATCTAATATAGTGCCACAAATAAATAATCACCACATTTGCTTAATAAATCCTATGAACAAGCGCAAAAGAAAATGAAAAGGGAAAAAAGCAATGCACTCACATTTACTCAGCATGCACGTGAAAGTCGCTGCCCATCTACCCAGATATTAGGGATATGAGAAACCTTGGACCACTCCGAATCATCACTCCCTTCTTCTAGATTTTGCTTTAATAAGGGACACCGATAGACGTCGATTTTATTCAATTTGATGAGGCCTTGCATGGCTTTCTTAGAGGGCAGATGCCATAACTTTCCGCAAAACCATAAATTCAAAGATCTGAGAGATGACAATCTCTCCAACCATTCAGGCAACACTTGTATTCCAAAGTTATTCAAACATAGAGTATGAAGAGTAGTGAGATGCTGAAGTTGATCCGGGAGACCATCCCACTCCTCATTCCCATCCAAATCTAATACACGAAGGCATGCCAATGCTGGGAAGATGCGATCAAGGCAAGCAAAATCCCCACCACCACCAATAGATAACGTTTCAATGCTGCGAAGAGATCCAACCTCCACAACCGCATCACTTAATATGGGAACACCTTCAATTCCCAATATTCTAAGATGACACATTTTATGCAGCATGCTCATCACTTGCCCCATATTTCTTATATTCTCTGATCCATTTAAGATCAGCGTATCTAGTGACAGTGCACACGACTCTACCATCTCCAATGGCAAATTAGTCAACCCGTTGCACCCAAAAATTTCCAACCGACGAAGTGAAGTGCAGCCTTGTACTGATGATAACTGCCTCCCACTTGGATATGCTATTGTCTTCATATTTGGACATCTAGATACCTTCAACTCTTCCAGAGCATTGAGCTTGTGTACATCCTCCGGCAATCTCTCAAAACTCTGACACCTATATATGGCCAACCTCCTAAGAGATGCTCCACCACCTCCCAAGCACGGAACTAGATGCATTAAGTTTTTGCAATTTGTTATTTTCAACTCTAAGAGATCTCGATTGTTATTGAAGAACCCATCTGGAAGACACACCATCCCATCCACCTTACTTATAGTGAGTTTCCCAAGTGTGGTCAACTTGGATTGACATATGGTTGCCAAAGGTAAACTACTTCTCATGCCATCTATCTCCAACTCTTTTAGGCATGGAAAATGACTTGGAGCACTCTTCAATCCTCGAGAACCACTAATCTTCAAATACTCAAGATGGCAAAACACGGATACTTGAGTCCCACATGAACTCGACAATTCAACTTCTGTCCATGCACTCAGATTTCTCATGCCAATCAACTCAAGCTTTTCCAGTGCTGGAAACACGACAATCATTGACTCCTTATTAACATCATCCCCTTTAATGCCATAGAATGAAGGCCCCATACATTCTACATTCCTAAGATGGTGCAAATAAAGATACTTGAGGCGCGGTAAGTGCCCCATCATCGGGATTTCTTTGCATTTTGTACAACTCAAAAATTTTATCTCTATCAAATTATCAAGTCTTATCAACCGATCTTCTCTCACTTCCATCTTCAATATCCACAATGGGAAATTTTTGCCTTTGAATCCTTGAATATCTAAGCTCTCCAAGTTCGGATGAGGTTGTAGACATTCCATCACATTTTCATTATTACTCGCATCATCTTCTCTAGACATATCCCACACCAGCTTTAACTTGAGAATGTTTTGCTTCTGAAATAAATTTGCCTTTCGTGCCTCTTCTTTATCACGAACCTTTTCAAGGTTATGAATCTCTATTTCTCCCTTCAAATTCACAAAGTTTCCGAGTTCCATAATTCCACAACCCTCCCCACCGCTCACTCGATAGAAAGGCAGAGTTTGAAGAGAAATTAGTTTTCCTATCTCTGGTGGCAATTCTATATTGGGAATATATAAATGCCTCAGGTTAGCCGCCAAGAACTTAATTGTATGTGGCAGCTTTCTCAAACACCCATCACCACCATATTCCACAGTCGCTCTCAATGTCTGAAGGTGAAAGAGGTCGCCAATGGAGTCTGGTAAACATTCGACACTAGTGTTAGAAAAGTCGAGAAGCCTCAAACAAATAAGTTTTCCAATCTCCATCGGCAACTCTTTAATTTCACCATCATTCAAAATCAAAACATGAAGGCGAGTCAAGTTTGAAATCATACTCGGGGAGATTTTATCACTGAAGAATAATGCACGCAAACTTTTGGCATGTTCTTCAGATATAGGAGATGATTCCTCTTTAAGAGGTTTGGATATGTATCGAACTTGTTGAGCACCTTCATCCAATCTAGGATTCAAAATAGAGGAAGCTAAATCATGCACAAGGTCATGCATGCTAAAACCATGCTGATCTCTCTCATGAATTTGTAATAAGGAGCTTCCTAGAAGGGCATTAAACAATGTGTTTCCAACATTCTCCATATCTCTTTCTTGATGACTTTGAAGAAGCCCTTCTGCCATCCAGAGATGAATCATCTCATCTTTTTTCATCAACCTACCTTTAGGGAGAATAGAACAATATGCAAAGCACTTCTTAAGTGATGGCGATGGCAAATTGTCAAAGCTCAATCTGAGTATCTTTGAGATATTATTTTCATTTCCTCCAAAATCCGAAAACCATTTCTTTTCAATTGAGCACCATTCATTCTCGGATTTGCCGCGTAAAAGGCTCCCCACTACTTTGGCAGCTAACGGCAATCCTCCACATTTTCTTGCAATACTTGCTCCAATGGACTCAAATTCAGAGGAAATACTATCTTTTCCAAAAGTTTTGGCTTTGATTATGCGCCAACATTCGTGTTCAGATAGAACTCCCAATTCATGAGTATAATTTATTTTTGCAATTGAAGCAGTATTTCTTTTTCTTGTAGTAACAAGGATGACATTTCCCACTCCCGGACTAATTGATTTCAAAGAAGTGATAAAATTGTCCCACTTGTACCTATCTTCATCCCAAACATCATCCAACACAAGCAAATAACTTTTCTTTTCAATTTTTTCTTGAAGCTGTCTTAATATAAATTCCATATCTCCATCAACATCTGTTCCTGTCAATGATGAGAAAATGCTCTTGAATACATTCTTTGGAACAAAGTTCTCAGAAACATACACCCAAAAACGATTCTCAAAATGAGAACTAATGTTGCTATCATGGAATACTTCCCTGGCCAGCGTCGTCTTCCCCAATCCGCCCATCCCAACAATGGGAATCACAGATAACACTTCCTCGGTTGGACTATTGATCAACATCTCCACTATTTTCCTCGCATCATTCTCTCTTCCAATAAAATCTGGATCTTTAGTAAATGAATCAGTTTCCCTGGATGACGAGGCTTCTGTTCCTGCTCCAAAAGCAGGCGCACTCTCTAGTCTCCTCTGAAGGCCGAACCGTGTCGCCTCATCATTAATTGATTTCAACTCATCCTCGATGTACTTGATTTTCCGAGCCATCCTGCGATGGAATAAAAAAGAAGTACAGTTGGGGAAGAAGCATCTAACCTTTTTCTTCATTTTGCTGCCTCTCCGCACCTCCTTGCGAAGGAGTTGATAGTTGATCTCATCAAATAAGTAGTCGACATCGAAAGCCACAGCTTCGAGCTTCACCAGCCAACTAGTGACCGCTTTGTCGGTGACTACCTTGGTCTCTGCCAGATCTCAAGTATGCCTATCATTATATTATTCGATACTGGAGCATCGCATTCTTTCATCTCAAAAGCATGTGTAGGCCTACTTGAATTGAAAACTGAAAGGAAAGAAAAAGCACTAGACGTAGTGACACCTACAGGGGAAATAGTACTCATAGACCGATATTGTCCAAATGTGGAAGTCGAACTAGGAAGTGACCATATCTCAATCGAAAACCTCAACGTTATGGACATGGCCGACATCGATATTATTATGGGTATGGATTGGCTAACCAAACACAAAGTGATAATTGATTGCAAGGAGAGGAAGGTTTCGTTCACAGACTCCACCGGGAAGATCATTGACTTATATGGTTTTAGCAAGAGGCGAAGCGTACCCATCGTGTCCGCATTATGTGTAGTGAGAGAATTGAAGAAGGAAGGAAGCCAAGCCTACCTTGTTTGGCTCGATGGAGACGAAAGCAAGAAGGAAGAGATACAAGACGTCTCCACAGTTCGAGAATTCCAGGATTTATTCCCTGAAGAACTACCCGGACTACCACCGGACCGTCAGTTAGAGTTCACGATTGAATTAGAACCCGGGACAGCACCAGTGTCGAAAGCACCATATAGAATGGCACCGAAAGAACTACAAGAGTTAAAGGCTCAACTGCAAGAACTCTTGGATCTTGGATTTATAAGACCCAGTGTTTCACCCTGGTGAGCCCCGGTGCTATTCGTCAAGAAGAAAGACGGATCACTACGAATGTGCATCGACTATAGAGAGTTGAACAAACTGACACTGAAGAACAAGTATCCTCTACCTAGGATAGATGACCTATTCGATCAACTCAAGGGAGCCGGAGTCTTCTCAAAAATTGATCTCAAATTCGGTTATCATCAGTTAAAGGTTCGAGCAGAAGACATTCCGAAAATTGCTTTCCGTACAAGATATGGACACTATGAGTTCACAGTGATGTCGTTTGGGTTGACAAACGCCCCTGCTGTATTTATGGACTTGATGAATTGAATTTTCCACCAACATCTCGACAAATTCATCGTAGTGTTTATTGACGGTATCTTGATCTACTCCAAGGGGAAGGAAGAGCATCAAGAACACCTTCGGATCGTCCTAGAGACACTAAGAGCCGAGAAGTTGTATGCAAAGTTTAGCAAGTGTGCATTCTGGCTTAACGAAGTTATGTTCTTAGGGCACGTCATATCCGCCGAAGGGATAAAGGTTGATCCTAACAAGATACAAGCAATACAAGAGTGGAAATCACCGAAGAATCCGAATGAAATCCGGAGTTTTCTAGGCTTGGCAGGCTACTACAGACGTTTCATAGAAGGATTCTCGAAGATAGCGAGGCCAATGACGCAGCTACTAAGGAAAGGTGCAAAGTATGAATGGTCGGAAGCATGTGAGAATAGTTTCCAAGAGTTGAAGGAGCTACTGACCACTGCACCCGTACTAGCTGTACCTGAAGATGGAAAAGAGTGGTTTAGGGTGTGTATTAATGCAAGGTGGAAAGGTGATAGCATATGCTTCCCGACAATTAAGACCACACGAGCTTAATTATCCAACGCACGACTTGGAGCTAGCCGCCGTGGTACACGCACTGAAGATTTGGAGGCACCATTTATATGGCATTAAATGTGCGATATTCATTGATCATAAGAGTCTGAAATACTTCTTCGAGCAGAAGGAGTTGAATATGAGGCAACGACGATGGTTAGAGTTAGTCAAAGATTACGATGTAACAATCAACTACCATCCCGGAAAAGCTAATAGAGTTGCCGATGCTCTAAGCCAAAAAGGCTATGCGAGCGCAGCTTGTTTGACTACAGCTGAGGATTTGATCAGAGAATTCGAAAAACTCAGACTTGAAGTCATTATACCGAGTTCAAAGGAAGAAGGTGGATGTCTAGCCGCCATGGTAGTAATTCCCGAACTGAGACAACGGATCATTGACCTAGAGAGGCAGAGCAAATTGCTAGAAAAGATCCGAGTAAAAGTTCGACAAGGCCAAGAGAGAGACTTCACCAAGGCATCAGATAATGCCTTACTTTTCAAGGGAAGAATTTGCATACCCGAGGAAGAGGGTCTTAGAAAAGAGATTATGAAGGAGGCGCATGACACTCCATATACCGCTCACCCCGGAGGAACCAAATTGTAACAAGATTTGAAGCAATCATTTTGGTGGGAAGGTATGAAGAAGGATATATCCGAGTACGTGGAGAGTTGTCTGATTTGCCAACAAGTGAAAATGCTACATCAACGCCCGTACGGTAAATTGCAACCGTTAGAAATACCGAGTGGAAGTGGGAGCACATAGCCATGGACCTCGTAACTGGTCTACCAGCGACACAGAAGAAAAATACGAGCATATGGGTAATTGTAGATCGACTAACAAAGAGCGCTCACTTCTTACCAGTTCAAGTAACCTATGGAGCTGAAAAGCTAGCACAAATCTACGTGCGAGAAGTAATCCGACTACATGGATTACCGACCTCCATTACCTCCGACAGAGACGCTAAATTCACTTCTAGATTTTGGACGAGCTTACAAAGAGAACTAGGGACTCAACTAAATTTCAGCACTGCTTATCACCCTCAATCAGATGGAAAATCCTAAAGGATGATTCAAGTCCTAGAGGACATGTTGAGAGCAGTTGTGCTCGATCAAGGAGCGAATTGGGAGCGAGTTCTACCACTAATTGAGTTTGCCTATAACAACAGTTATCAGTCAACCATCAAGATGGCACCGTTCGAAGCACTATACGGCAGAAAGTGCAAGTCACCTCTCTACTGGGATGAAGTGGGCGAGAGAAAGGCACTAGGCCCTGAAGCGGTAGAAGATATGATTAAATCGGTTCGTCAGATCAAACTAAGGATCAAAGAAGCACAGGACCGACAAAAGTCGTATGCCGACACCCGCCGTAGTGAACTAAAATTTAAAATAGGGGATAAGGTCTTCTTGAAGATATCACCCTCGAAAGGAGTGACTCATTTTGGGATGCATGGAAAATTGAAGCCAAGATTTATAGGTCCGTTCGAGATTCTTGAAGAAGTGGGCCCAGTAGCTTACCGATTGGCCCTGCCGCCAAACATGGGCGATATTCACAACGTATTTCACGTATCTCAACTCCGCAAGTATGTCTACGACCCTAGACATATTATCCTTCACCGTGAAGTGAATGTGCAACCGGACCTCCATTACTGTGAGATGCCTGTAGCAATCCTCGATAGAAAAACTCAAGAGCTCCGCATGAAGAGTATACCGATAGTGAAAGTACTATGGAAACATCACGATGTCGAAGAAGCAACGTGGGAACTCGAAGAGAAGATGAAAGAAAAATACCCCGAGCTATTTCAGTAGACTTTCAATTTTCGAGGACGAAAATTTTTGTAAGGTGGGTAGGATGTAACGACCCGTATTTTTCCAACCTTTTTATTTAATAAATTACGAAGCAAATGTCGCTACAACCATTGTATTATTAATATTATCAAGCGACTTCTCTATGACATCCGAATTATAGCCACGAGGATGAATAGTGAAATTCGATAAATAAATCACAGATGATGATCGGAATAATTTATTTGACTCGGTAATATTTATTATCGCCGTAGCGACGCGATTGGGCCGAATTAATTATTTAAGCCCAGCTTTTTATTTAATTGGAGAATTGGGCTAAGAGGACCCTATTTATTTTTAATGTGTTGGGCCAAATTAAATAGGAGCCCACATGAGAATAAATAAAATAGCCCAACTAATTAATCTAGCAAGTCCATGTATATTCCATATTTAAATTCATAATTATCGAAATAATTATTGATACGAGAAACTTGGTCCGGAAAATATTTGTAGTATTATCGGCGAATTATATTATATCGATATTACCTCCGAGGCCAATTCCGGAATTTAATTCCATTAAATGGGATGCCCAATATTTTTGACACATATATATATACACGATATAATGATCGATTTTAATCGCGAGCCGATGGACATATGATCGAGTTGTTGGAATAATTAATTTCCAACTTACTAATTTTATTAGCCACATTACTTCTATTTTATGAAGAAGAATTTAATTAAATATGGGAAGACCTATATTATTATTTTATGCCCAAATATTCATACGACGTCC